>JAGFPH010009413.1:32989-47231 GCA_018207615.1 Philaenus spumarius | reverse complement strand
ACGATCTTGCGGCCTGGAAATATGAACTGAGCTTTGCGAGTTTGCACTTTCACCGGACAAACTCGATTCGCATTATCATCGGATTAGAAACTGCTCCCACGGTAAAATACCCCACGAGGATTTGACCCTGGTAGTCTTATTGTATTTTACGTTCTGATTGATTTTGAGGAAACTAGATGTCATGTGAAAAAACAAAATGTCCAGAGTAATCTCATATATTTATTTTCTTAGACAAAACAACAAGAAAGTTTCATTCTAGTACGAAAAATCTCAAAATATTGTTACGTCTTGTAAAAAAAAAAACAACGTGAATCAGGTTGATGGATTTTTTTGCTAACGAAATCGTCCAAATGACTCAAAAAATAAACTTATGTACGTAATTTGGACCAAATCGGAAGCAAAATGTGGCAGTTAGAGTGCAAAAACTCACTTTTAATGAAATTTGTAATCATGGTGTTCTGGGGACCATTCCCCCCGAAAGCTACAATATTGCTTTAAAAGTACTTTAACTTTTAAACTCCACCAACGTTGCTATTAGAAATATCTTACATGTAGGGTATTTAAATGAATCAAAAATTATATTTTGGAATTATTATATATAAATGCTATATATGATATAGTATATTATTATATACTATCTCCGGGGGGGCCCGTTCAACTTTATTTTTTCGACTTGAATTCGGCTTCATAATCGACTTCATGAATTTGTGCGCCTGGAAGTTATGCAATGGTCATCGCTACGCAATACACGTATTTAATCTATTCTTAATACTTTATAATTATGAGAAGAAGAAGTAGATTTTTTTTATATACTAGAGAGATATGGAAATTATATATAAGTTGGAAAAGTGTTCCAGTTGGGACATTGTTTAAACAGGTATAACATTACCAGTGCAAGGATTTTGAGTTCCGAGAATAAAACCTTTCAGTGGAGAAAAAATAAAATACAAAATTAAGGGCAACCATTTTGCAACAGGACTGAGTTAGTAAAATATAATAATAATATTTTATGTTCTATATCTCGTCAGAGATTTAACATTTAATACATTTTAAAACTTTAAAAATCACCGAAACCAGTGATTGGTTGAAAAAAAAAACATTACAAAAATACAAAATAAGTAAGTTCTATTCGAGTTACACTAATGACCTAAGGTACTTGGAAGAACTCGATTATAATGAAAAAGACAAGCACACAATTTTTAATTAAGGGTCTGCTGTAGTGGTGGCCATCTTATATTCTTATCCAGTATGAGCAATGTTAAATTTAAAACCATTTTTTTCGTTTATTTTGTATCATAAAATAGTTTTTTAGATCTCGTTTTAACCACAGTCACAATGCGCATAAGTTTAGGGTTTCAAATTTTTTAAATCTCATTCACTTGTCACGTAATTGACATTTTTAAGTACAAACTTTGAACGAACTTTGAACTGATTATACAATAAAAATATATAATTAAAAGTGAATCGCAAGCTGATTCGCAATTTTATAAAGAATATTCAGGTTTTTTTCAGAACTCAATTACAAAGATGGATATATAAAATGGTTTTAAATGAGGCAAGTCAAAGCGCTAAGCTGCAAGAAATTGCACTGTTTAGATACGGCTATAAGGTGAAGCGCTGGACTCGCCGGTTGCTTTTTCTTTTACTGGAGCAGACCCTTAGTTCTACAAAATGTATTAAGTCTGGCCGACCTTGGTTTTGCCAGTCTTTACTTTTGTTTGTTAGCCAAGTAATTGTTCTCTTTTGTAATATTTATATGCATATTTTCTATATTTCCTTAGTCTGTGATAAGCTGGCCTAAAATGCCGCCGCTGGCGAAACTATGCTCCGAAATACTCAATAAACTAAAAATTTACCACCTAACACTATTAATACATACAATACAAAACTGAATAGTAATAATAATTACAATATAATAGTAATACACAATTAGACCTATAAAACAATAATAATGCAAATTTACAAAAATACAGAAAAATAGATACAAACAAAACACTCAAAAAAAAAAAAAAAAAAATAACGGAAAATAAATTTTAAGAAAAACAGAATGTATGTAGGCTATACGAAATAAACGCTATCAGTTAACTGACACAAACTTTCTCCCAACTTACTGTAGTCAAAATAATATTGTTTTTAATCATTTTATTTACTACTTTTTAGAACAAAACAAAAAAATAATATTCTACCTACGTCAATCGTATAAAAAAGTTATTGTCCCAGGCGGGATTCGATCGCGCGACCTTTGAATTACTGGCCGTCCTCGCTACCGTTGTGCTACCCTGTGCGGCCGTCGCCATGATGCTAGATTTCCAACATAAACTTGTTTATTTTTTAACATTTCCCCATAATTATGAAACGCCGAAGTTTTGATAAAAGCGGGTGGTGTCATTTTGTTTGGCATCTTAAGCACTATAAATACTGAAAATTTGATCAAAATCTTTAGAGCCGTTTTTGAGAAATTTGCATTTTTGTCGTTTTTTATTGGTTTTTAGGGGTGAATTACCCTTAAAAATTAAAAATTCCAAAAAATGAAAAAAACGCCTGGAGATATTAGGGTTTAGTACCTACATACCAAATTTCATGAAAATCGGACCAATAGTGTCCCCTCTGGTCGTGTATACATACTGACACACTGACAGACACCACGTTAAAAACACTTTTTTTGGGTTCAGGGAGCACCAAAACAAAAAATTCCACTAAAAATATTTTTGGGTTCAGGGAGCACCAAGACAGATAATTGCACTAAACAATTTTTTGGGGTTCTGGGAGCACCAAAACAGATAATTCAACTGAAAATTCAAATTCGAACATTTTTACGAAAACAATACTTTCTCCATATACTACGTATAGGGTGGAGAAAGTAAAAATACCAATCTCAGCTCCTTCCTCAACCCCACAGAGTACAAACAAAGAGAACTCCTCTGTGTTTACACCATCACTCGTACACTCTTAGCAAGTCATCAGTGACACTGAATATAAACAACTAATTTTTCGAGTTTCTCAACAAATTTTGTAAATTAGTAATTTACTTTTAGTTGAAGCGGTAGGCGGTTATATACTTTGGGACCGACAAACAAAAAAGAACCTCGGAACCAGGTCTTATTACTTCTAGGTCTACTAACAAAATCTAATGCGTGACATCCAGTCCTGTAATATTGCTTAGTTAAATTCTTCTTTTATAAACAGTGTTTACTACACTTATAAACAAGCAGTTGTCTGAGCGGGAGTATTTTATATCTGGAAATACGACGTGAACCTATTACTAAACGAAGTAATCCGGATGAAATGTTTTTCATAGCTACTAGACGCGTCAGTGCGTTATATTTGCGCTATTGTCGACAAGATGCTTTATCAAAGAATACAAAAAGTGAACTGAGAAGTACGTTGACGATACAGGAATCGGTTGTGCCAGTTGGACCGTATCCAGGTCGTCTTGCCCGTCAATGACGTCTCAGTTTAGACTTTGGCCTCGCGTTAACAAACGTGACAAAACTATGCACAGTATTTAGGCTCGTTTCACAAACTGTAATAACGTTTGCGGATTAAATTAGATTTAAAGTTTTTTTTTAAATATTACCATCTAGCTGGATTGGTCTTCTAGTGAAGTTTCAAGTAAAGTACGCATTAGGTGTTATATCAGGGGGACACGTGAAATGTCTCCTACACGGGGTATTACATGGTATAAAGGCTGAATATGAGGAAGGCAGTAATTTTTGATATCTCGGGTTAATTTTTAAAACTTTTTGAATTGAAGACTTAGTGGTGGTTTTCATCGGTTTTCTTATTTCACTTGTAAACCTAAATTAACGATATAAAACTGTTACGGGTAACCATTGAACAAAGTAAAATAACTTACTAACTATGTACTAGGTACTATTTGACATTTATTTTACAAAAATATTGTTTCATTACAAAACAGCTTTTCAATACGGTAACTATGAAATATTGGAAAGTTGCGTTTTTCTCTGTTTGCATTAGTTCTGGCACAGTTTAGTTTTCTGCACTAGATTGGGACATATGATATTGTAATTGGGTTGGGTAGAAAGTATTTGGATATTATATAGGAGCGGCTTTATATTCTAATTATGCAACTAATAAAAGTGTTGGATCTGATAATGAAATTGAGATATCTATATTACAGATGAAAATGTAACCTATACATACTAAATAAACGGTACCTACCAGATAACTGCCACATACTTTCTCCCAGTAGAAACTTTATACCTTCCCAAGAGTAGCATAGGAGCTAGTTATTTAGAATTGCAAAAGTAGGACATACCATGGACAATATTAGATGCATGTAACACACATCCATATTATATTATTATATTATAATATTATTATGATTATTATTATTAAAACTATTCGATGGATTTCGACCAAATTTGCACCAAACATGTCAGTTAGGCCTGTATAGATGCACGAAGAAAATTTTTGAAAAACAACCCCCTTTTTAGCCAAAAAACCCAAAAATCAGTTATTATTACTACGTAAACGAGAATTTTTAGAAAGATGCGGTTTTTTTGCATATGGCTACAAATAAGAAAATTTTTGTCAAAATCGTTAGAGCAATTTTTGAGAAATTTTGATTTTTCTTTTTTTGGCCATTGTAAAATCCCTTAAAAATCTAAAATTTGAAAAAATTAAAAAAACGCCTGGTGATATTCCAGAACTACACCTACATACCAAATTTTATCAAAATCGGACAGAATGGGTCTCCAGATCTGTACACATCCTAACAGATTCACAGACACACGGATAGACATCACCAAAAATACACTTTTTTTGAGTTCAGGAAGCACCAAAACAAATAATTCCACTAAACATACTTTTGGGTTCAGGGAGCACCAACACAGGTAATTCCACTAAACATTTTTGGGGATTCAGGGAGCACCAAAACAGATAATTCCGCTAAAAATTCAAATTCAAAAATTTGGACGAAAACAATACTTTCTCCATATACTACGTATGGGGGGAGAAAGTAAAATGTAAATTGTAAATAGCTTTTGTCATCAAATACAATAGTAAACAGAAACGTATATATCTTTTTGCTTTAATCATAAATAGATTTTTCAAGAAATAACGATTTTACCATTTTTAACACTCGCGAAGAAGGAGTAGATATCCTGGGAGTACACAACCAGTCGGTTTCTCAGACGGCCATAAACGTTGGTTATATGATTTGCGGGGGGGGGGGGGTAATTTAAAAAATCTGCAGACTCATATCCGCCTTGGGCGGTGAGATTTGACATGGGTACAATTTAGAACATTGAGAACATTGATACAATTTAGCTCAGCACTGGTTAGTGAAGAAACCAAACACTAACACTCTGAACATAACTTAATGCTACATAATGGTAATTAAAAAGATGCCACTTACAGATTTGTTAGGTTTAAGTTGCGCCAGGTACAAGCTTAAAACCCTGGAACTGGCAGAAGGCCATGCATGGCCTTCTCTCAGGCGCAGAACGCAACAATTTCACACATTTGCAAAAATTTGCATATATTTGCATAATCACTAATTTAACCCACTTAAAATTATCCAATCGTAATAAAACTGGCACTATTGGAAAGGAAATGAATTAAACTTTAATTTTTGTATTTACAACTTTTTCGTAAAACGTATATTTACATACGTAATCATAGTTTTAAAATATGCACATCGGCCTACAGCTCTTTCCGTGCGCTAATCTCCATACAATTGTACTGTTATTTCCCACTTCTTAGACGTTTAAGACCGCCTACACTAATATTTATTTGGCAATTATAACGATACCATTGGATTCGTCATGATTTTATCTTTCTGTTGGTGTCTTCCAATCAGATGTCACTGTAAAATTACTATTTTATTCAAGAGGTACTGTAAACCCTTGCGATTGGACAGTCTCTCAACCAATAAACAGGCCATTTGTCAACGGATATTGTGAAGACAACGCCTTATGTTTTGACAGATTTCTTTACACCATTTTGTAGAGCAAAGTCTGAAGTTTCGAACAGTGTCAAGTAATCCAGAAATAACCGGTTTTTTGTTTGTCTAGACAGCAGTGGAAATTACATAATTAGGGCATTCTGGTGAGAACGCCTAGCGCGTGGGTTCCCACGCTGTTTATATGACGTAGCTGCCCGTAGCATATCGACTCAAACTCTTCATGTCATTTTGTTATTCAAATAAATATAACTCAAACACTTTTGTGAACTAAGGAAAGACAAGTATACCGTTCTTTTCTTTGATTTATCCTCTACACTTTGTTATAATAATATTTCATTTTTGGGCAAAGCATATATTAGTAAATGACGTTACAATCTAGGCCTAGGTTTGTTACCAGTCGTGTACTTGGAACATAAAAACTGTTTTTTTCAAAATAAAAAATTTGAAATTGATGAATGTTTTTATACAGTTCTATTTAGAACTAAATTACGAAACTTTTTTACATTTATGAAAAAAATTACAAAAAATGTTTACTACTTTTTATGTAGGCCTAAAGTTGAACTTTTTCCTTTCGTTACTGAACATTTGTTTGTTTCTTGAGCTAATAACTTTTACAATTTCAAAATAAACTAATTTTTAGTGGCATATTTGAATTCTTTGAAGGTTCTTCTACAAAAAAGCTATTGTACACTTTTGGATTTGGGTTCATTTACTATTTTTGGCGAATTTTTAAAAATATGCTTGCAAAACGCTAAAAACGGGCTGGCCAATTTTAGCTTTAACCATGCCTGTTCTAGGGAAGGCGCAATGAATAAATCAGAAAATTCCCAGTGGCTTTGTCCGCCTTTACGAAATATTTTGTGTTAGATGAAGTGTATCCGGACTCTCTGCCCTCCATTCGGAGGGGAACCTTTCTTATGGGATTACGTTTTTAGCACCGAGTTGCGACAGTTGACGATGCCATATTGTTTTTCATGACGTTGTATGCACCGACTTCTGACTTCTACCGAGCTCAGTTATATTGATAACTTATCATACATAGGAAATACCGGATAATCTCTACCCTAAAACAAATGTCGGAAAAGTGCTCTCTTAATGCCTATAAAATGTCCCGCACGTGCTTACAAATATGATGAGATATTTACTGAAACTAAAGGTATTTTGTTTACGCTAGGGTGCTATGTTACGTGACTACACATTCATACATATTATCAATTTGCTCGAATACTATTTTAAGAGGTTCGAATCAAAGAGTTGGATGGATGCCAAAAAGTATGAACATGAAGATGCACAAATAACACCTCAGTTCACTTATCTCGGAAACTACTTAATCCTTTTCTTAAATTAAAAACGGCAATATCGTATTGTCCGTGCGTCTATCCTTTGCAGTTAGACATCTCCGTAAAGGTTAAAGACATCAGCTGATCTCGGGGCATAAAGCCCGCAAATCCGCACATATTAAAATAACAAAAACTAAATATATATTTACTTTTGAGTTTTCGTCCCGCAAAAATGAGAGTGTAATGGACGATGAATGCTAATTATTTGAAAGGACTTTATTCATGTACATCTAAATTATTTCTTACAAAATATATTACTGAATGTTATACAAACAATTGTTTTATCCATGCAACAATCCTTTACTGGTTTTCACAAATTTTCGGTTTCGTCTAACTATACCGCCATCTTCAGGAACTTTTAGTTAATCTATCGTAAAGTTTCAACTACGATATAAGTACCCACGTTTAAATGTTTGTTTATTCCACTTTGAAGCGATTAAAATGTACATTTTATACTTACACGATCAGAGCTGAGCCGAGCGGAGCGGAATTTTTCCAGGGGTTTTCTTTCTGTGTATTTAAATTGGAGAGGCTATATCTATACGAACAGCCGAATTTTTTCCATGCTCTGAGAGCATACCGGAACGGGTCGACTCGGCCCCGCTCTGCGCGGGTCGGATAGATATAGGCACAGGTCCCGACCAGAAACTGGCTTTGTTGAAAAGGTATATTTATTTATAATTAAATGACTGAAATGTAAAAACAATCATACAGAAAATAACAGTGATACAGTAAAATAATATGTATCAGACTTTGTATATATGTCACGGTTAAAATAAATTAGATATTATAACAAAGCATCAAACGCAGTAATATACTTTTATATGCAGACTTTTACAAAAGGACTCGGTTGTTACAAGCTGCAAAACAAAATTGACTCTTTCATGTTGGAGTAGAACCTAAAACTTCGTATTCCTAAGTCTTTATAAATGTCATCAGTAAGAAACAGTGATAATTTTAACCCTGGATACTTAATTGACATTGTAATACAGGACTAATCACAACAAAGTCATGTTTCGTGTTATTTTTTGTTTTTAAATACTTTGATTGATACTTCTGTTATATGACAACCGTGTATATGAAACTGACAAAAACAACTACAACTTGTTTATTGTGATGCTTTTCGAGATTATTAGCACAATTTAAGTTTAACAACATTTTTTTATTTACCTGTCTCTTTTGATTTATAGAATGTGTCCCTATTGTTCTTCGTTTTCTTTCCGCGTCCAAAACAATCATCAACAATTCTTCGTTGCCGAGGTAGACGAAGAACACTGTTTGTTCTTCAATGATGATTTTGCAATTCACGGTATTTGTGACAGTAACAGGAAATCCAGACTAACTGTCGCATCCTTCCGACACATGTTAGATTAAGCCACTACTGCGGACCGGGTCGGCTCGGTTCTGATCGTATAAGTATAGCCGTAGCTTTAATTTGAAATTGTCTTCGATAAGTCGGTGAAGTAGGTGGGAATCGAGTGCTGAAGTGGTCGACACTGGCCCGCATGTTCCTGAATGTTCTGCAAGCTTCCAGAATGTGCCAGACTGAATGTTCTAGAATCTTGCAGATAGTCTAAGAATGTTCTATAATGTTCCAGATGGTTCAGCACTATCGAAGGGACGTCATATTCCAGAACGTTTGAGACCGTTCTAGAAACCAGAAATGGACTATAAATCTAGAGACTTAAAACTATGCATATATTACTCTTAAGTTATATAGGAGAGAGAAAAAATTGGGTGTGCATATGACCACACAATAGAAGTGAAAATTGCTATGCTAATTTTACATCGTGTAAAATGAATATTGATTACTACTGGATTTTATTAACATTTTATTTCCTGGTTAATTAATAAATACAATAATTACAATTATTTTAAAATTTTTAGTTCGGTTTGCTTTTAAAGCGTATTTTTTTAGTTTTTAAACTATTATTTATTTTCCTATTTTTTAGTCTGGGGACCATGATCAGTGCTCACTTACTACACCCAACAAAATTAATGAGCTCCCGAACTTTTATATCGTCGTGAATCACCCTGTATATAAAGTTTTTAATGACACCCGAAAAAGTGTTCTGGGGACCATGATCAGTGCCCAATTACTACACCCAACAAAATGAATATTGCATTGTCATCGGCCCTTAATAAGTGTGCAAAGTTTCAAATCAATCTGACGTTTTGAAGGGGGTGAAAATCACGTCGTGTTCTGGGGACCATGATCAGTGCTCACTTACTACACCCAAAAAATAAATATTGCATTGTCATCGGTCCTTGTTCTTCATATATTCTATACACTAATATATATATATATATATATATATTAGAGAGTATACATAATCAACACACCGGTCTAAGCGAAAATGTTGCGTTACGTGACGTGACGCGAAACGGTGATTTAACTCCCTACAAAAAAAATTTACCCAACGTCGCTATAGAAGTTTTCACTTCAAAACCATTTGCATTTCGATTATTTACGTCTAAGGTGTAAAATATGGCCCGTAGAAATATTTTAAGTAAAATGAACTCGTAGACGTGAAATCCATCTGAAACAAACTTTCGGAAATTATGTTTTTTTGCACTTACTAACCGCATAGCTGATCATAAACGCTGTACTATGTAAGCCTAAATGTGAAATATAAATTGATTTTGACTAAACTCACTACACGTTTTTGGACAAGTGACGTCAGTGAACTCATTCATTTATTCATGTCCAGTGTTACCCTTCCTACTTACTATATTATTTTACATCAGATACTAATTAGATACACATCAGAATACATCCTTTAGAAACATACTGTTTAAAAAAAAACTATCTAGGCCCCCCTAACTATGCTGAGGGAATTTTTAACTGGTAAACGTGCACAGTTATAAGAACAATAAAACTGAAGGCATATTTGTTAAAATTTTGTATTTATATACATTATTATATATCAAAATAAAGATAAAAATATTGTATTTTAAGTGATTTTTGTTTCATATTGATAAATCAAATGATTTAGAAGTTATTAATATTATAATGAAGAAATTAATGTTAGAATATGTTTATATGTTAGACGAAGATGTACGAATGTTTCCAAAGCTAAACGAATGGGTATCCCTTCCTTAAATTTGTATAAATGAGTAAAAAGGTTGTATTTATATTCATTTTATAATCTCAAAGCAAGTCTTTCGACGTATTATAGCTAACATTAGTTCTATAACTCACGTTTTAAAAAAATTACTAAATAAATGAATAAATTAATATGATTTTTCAAAGTTGTAAAGTACTTTTTGAAACACCCCGTATTATCCACGCTAGGTGTTGTAAGTATTACACATGATGGGTGAAATCAGCTGTCATATTATTATTGTTACTCACGTACGTACGTACACTCGCTTTTATAGGAGTTTATAATTTAGTAATTTCTGTTCACTTCCAGTTGTTTGTTTAAATTTATATAACTTTCCACTGGATAAACTATACAAGCAATATATTATGAGTTGCTCTTAAACATTAGAATAAGAAATTATTAAAGAATTAACCCTTTCGTTTCATCTTTTTGTTCAAACTCATTTCCACTCTAACTTGTTTCTCGGTGTTATCAAATTAAGTTCTCAGTCTTTGTGCAAACTAAACTTGTCCAATAAGCGGACGCCTTCCGGGAACAAAATATAGCCGAGCTTGTTTCTTTCGTCCCAGTTACCCCGAGGCATCACTTTGTGCGATTGCAACATTTAATTATAAATACAACTTCTGAAAGCTTTCAGCCATAAACTTTTTCATTTGTGCAGTTTTTAAACTGTATAATTAAAATGTATAAGCAGTTTATTTCTTTGAATGCGACTGAATAATATTGATCACAGTTCAACCTTTGACATGGCTGATTTCATACTTACCGACACACTGACCGACGACGTGTCGCGCCTTTATCGGTACGATATCGTCTCAGGTTGGTAATTAATCAATAATTTGGCCTATGTAAACCCTAGTTAAATATTAGTGTAAGCCGATTTTTAATTATATAACTTAAGAATATCTCGACGTTTTGTACAATTCAAGGAGGTGCGTGTCAACTGAAAGTTATCTATATAAAGAGGTAAAGTTTTTTTTTTTTTTTTTTCGTATTTAGGGGGTAATATCTGGAACTACTGAACCGATTGAAAAAATAGTTTTGCTAATAAAAAGCTACACTATCCTTCAGTAACAAACATAGGCTATAAATTCATTTTGATCAAAACATTTTTTTATTTTAATATTTGTAAATTTAGTGTAAAAATATTCTTAGGTTAGACCTAGACTGATGAAGCAACACATGCATTTACATTCATTACCATAGCAAGTAATTGAATAAAATAACAGATAAAACAGCTGTTTGCTCTAATATTTCCATTAACTCAAATTTTGAAAAAATTATTTGTATTCTAACTTTTAAATATCTTTTTATTGAAGTGTAGGCGTGAGCCTTGTTAGTAATTTATAAAATAAATATTCTTTCGATTGTGAAAATATTTTCGCCTGTTAGATATGGCTAATAATACGACTAATTTTAAATAAATAGGCGTAACGGTCGTACCGGTATCGCTACTGGGTCGTACCGGTATCGGCGTCGCGTCGGTATCAGCCAATGGTATAAAGGACGAAATATTTCCTGTAATATCAATACGAAAATATTGTTTTCCTGCGGCCGTTATTTTATTGTTCAAGGCATGAGTTTTGGACAAAGTTAAGGAGAACATAATAGCCTAGTTGCGTATATCTAAAATACGGAGTTTGTTTCTTCGCAACTGTTTAACTCTAAAACTACTCATTAAATGTTTATAAAACTCGCACAAAAACTCCAGTGAAATTTTCTCATATTTAAGTCGTTGCTGTGCCTCAGATAATTCTCGAGTTAAAACCATTTTTAATTTAACTTGGATTTCCCGTAAGAAAATGAACTTGTTCCTATATCAGCTCTCCTGGGCAAATTATGGGACATTCGATTTCAGAAACGTAATAACCTAATATTCGATCATTCCTGAACCTTAAAATAGTTCCCGGAGTTTATCTGTCTATTGCGTTGTTATTTTTCATCAAATTTGTACAAATAAAGAATAATTTTAATCGTTTTTCACAGCAGATTTACACAAAAATAGAAAAATCAAAAATATCACCGTGTTTTAAAAACAACTGCTGTTTAAAAAAACACGCCATGTAATATAAATATGAAAACTTTTTGTAGGAACTATCAATTAGTTTTGGAAAATCAGTTACAGTGAGCTAATTGCACAACAAACATTCCGATTCCACTAAAAATAAAAAAAATCAATTTCTTCCATTTAGTTTGTTAAAAAATACGAAATATAAGGCCATAAAAATCTCCATGTTATTTATATGGGAGAATTTCTGTCTAGAAACTCGCCCATAGTTTTATAGAAGCATTCAACGTACGCTCGTAACATATCTACTTATATAAAGCTGGACGGTAACACTGATTCATTGACATTAATTATTAGGCACTTCCCGTAATCGGACCCTCCTCAACCTTATACTTGAATTAAAGCTCTCGACGAGAAACTTTTGGGAAAATTTCCAGAATTCAACATTTTTTAATTTTGGAAGCACCTTTTGGGCGGGAAATATTTTTTAAATTTTTTTACTTTTTTCATTTTTCCACTTTGAGCGCGTTTAGTAAGAAAACGGTAGGAGATAGCAAAAAATGTTAAACACAAAAGTTGTAGAAAATTAAATTTCAAACTAACGATTTTTCATCAGATTTAAGATCCAATCATCCATTTAGCCACTATTCATCCAAGAAGGGAAGCTCCGCCCAACGTTCTTAACGCTAGCCGTTTTCACTGTTTCACTGACATTAATTATTAGGCACTTCCCGTATTCGGACCCCCCTCAACCTTATACTTGAATTAAAGCTCTCGACAAGAAACTTTTGGGAAAATTGCCAGAATTTAACATTTTTTAATTTTGGAAGCATCATTTATGCGGGAAAGATTTTTTAGATTTTTTCAATTTCTTCATTTTCCCACTTTGAGCGCATTTAGTAAGAAAGCGGTAAGAGATAGCAAAAAATTTTAAATACAAAAGTTGTAGAAAATTAAATTTCAAACTAACGATTTTGCATCAAATTTAAGATCCAATCGTCCGTTTAGCCGCTATTCACCCGAGAAGGAGCTCCGGCACACAATACTTCAAATTTCCCATGTTAATCTTATGGAGGTAATGTTTAATGAGTTTGAGTCCCCTGCCAAATAAAACAGCTGATTTATGCTCGGTCACCTATGTAAAAACGGGCCAAAGATTAACGAGATTCTTTAGCGAATTTTCCAACTGCGAGCGAAGCGAAGCAGCCATTGAGGCCGAAGGCCGAGGTGGGGTTGGGACGCGAAGCGTCCAGGGGCAGAGCCCCTAGTATTTAATAATTTTTGAGGCTGTACCGCTGACGTGAGTTGAGCGAATTTGAAAAATTAAGTTTAGGATTAGATGTTTTAGGGTTTCAACCAACTATTTGGGACATTGAAACATCAAGGCGCTGAATAGCTTCCTGTGTGTGTGAAATATATTAGTAGAATTTGTTTGCACCTAAGCCTCCAGCTTCGACTCACGGACTCCTTCGTTCCACTACGGCCTTGGGTTATGGACTGCTTCGCTTTGCTCGCAGAGAAGAAAATCGGCTCCTCGGATCATAAGATAATTTGAACCAGATACTTTTATGATATTTTACGTTTTAATTTATTTTGGGGGAACCAAGCGAGATATAAGGTAGTGTAAAAAGAAAAATTTGCGGAATAATATCCTACATTATTTTTACTTTCTCACTGTACTATAGTATAGAGAAAGTATAGTGATCACAAAAAAAATCGATGTTGAGATTTTTGTGGAAATATCCGTTTTGGGACCCCCTGAGTACAAAAAAGTGGTTTTTACAAAATGTCTGTCTGTATGTATGTCTGTATGTATGTATGTCTGTATGTATGTATGTCTGTATGTATACAAAGCTAG
>JAGFPH010009413.1:11994-32889 GCA_018207615.1 Philaenus spumarius | reverse complement strand
GCTCAGTTCATATTTCCAGGCCGCAAGATCGTGGTGCAAACTCGCAAGGCTCAGTTCATATTTCCAGGCCGCAAGATCGTGGTGCAAACTCGCAAAGCTCAGTTCATATTTCCAGGCCGCAAGATCGTGTTGCAAACTCGCAAAGCTCAGTTCATATTTCCAGGCCGCATAATCGTGGTGCAAACTCGCAAAGCTCAGTTCATATTTCCAGGCCGCAAGATCGTGGTGCAAACTCGCAAGCCAGTTTTTCCGCTGCGAACTGAACGAAACAGCGCGTGAGCCGAGGCTGGAGGCTAGAGTGCATACAAATTCTACTTACACATTTCGTACACGGAGGCAGCTATTCAGCGAATTCTAGAGTAGACCAATTAGCCAAATAGTTTTTTGAAACCCTAAAACATATAAACTTAATTTTGGAAATTTGCTCAACTGGCTTCAGCGGTTGAGCTGCGTCATCGAATTCTTTTTTTATCTTTGGTCAAATCTCACCTTTTTTTAATAAGGTGGACAAAAAGCAAATTTCTACTTTTTTAACGAAATTTTTGGAAACTAAAAAAAACCCAGTAAACAATCATTTAGTTAACAATACAGCGTATTATGACGTAAACATACATAACTAAATGTTTGATGACTACGCGAGCTTCGCTACATTCATACATTTTATCATTTAGATCGAATTCTATTTTAAGAGGGTCGGATCAAAGAGTTGGATAAATTCCAATATTTTAAATGGGGAAATGCATAAATAACACCTCAGTTCATTTATCTCGGAAACAACTTGAACTATTTCAACTTTAAAAAATTACTTTAGTAAATGAAGGGACAAGAAATGGGAGAAAATCAACCAAACATTTTGAAAGTCCCGTATTGTCTTCATTAAAGCTCCACAGCTACTTGGAAATTAATAGTGCATCGCACTGTAGCAAAACTTATCCCCTTTTCTTCCTCGTCACTACAACCCGTGGTGGGGGTCTTGGCCTGCTCAGTGAACCCTCACCAGTTAGCTACAGCTTTCCAATTCCTGCTCTCGGCATATCGAGTGTTACCATCGGCACAACTAACTCTCTACTTCTGGTTCTGTGCAAATTTTCTTAAAGGAATTTCCTCTGGGTTCATTCACGCAATCAACTCCATGAAAGCGAGTGTACGTACGTGAGTAACAAAATAGTACAGCGCATGCGCTAATATCGTCTAAAAAAACTATCATTTTAAAGACAAACTTGTAGGGGCAATAGCCCCATATATATAGGCTTTATTTCTAGGAGCAATACCTCTTCGTGATGGCCTACCTTTGCGAGGTGGTCTTCCAGCGTTATTCATTAAAGTAAAAAAGTACAGTTGGAATAATTTTATAATGTGTTTAATCGTATAGCCTAAGCTTTGATTTTAATTCTCACTTTGAAACAAAAACACAGCTACAATAACAAAACACATCACAAAACTACACATTCAGGTGTTGTTATGATAGCTGAATTTTCCAATTTATATACAATCACCTGTTTTTAACACTAAAATCACTTGATTTGCACCTATATATTCCCATGCTATTTAAATGGGAATTACTATATACAAGCACCTGTTTTTAACACTAAAATCACCTGATTTACACCTACATATTCCCATGCTATTTAAATGGTAATTATTTTATTACGTAACAAATTTTCTTGACACAATTAACAAAAATGAACATTTTCCCCCAAAACTTCATGCCCAGACTTCTAAAATGAGACCTCTCCCAGCTTTCTACCACCTACCCGTTCGCTCACAATTTCATTTGCAAATTTGGGCTTACGGAATTAGATAATACTAGGGGAGCCCCCTGCGTGCTCCGCACGCCAACCCCCAATGGAACCTTCTAAAAACAAATGTTATGTTTTATTTATAATAAAGTTATATGATTAATAATAATAACCTCAAAATTAAGATAAAAATAATGATAAATGTTCAAATCAAATTATTTCTTATATTTCATAACAGCAGTTATAATAATGGTTAAAAGAACCAGCAAGGCTCAGGTCTACACTTTAAAACCCTAACCTAAAATCTAGAAATACAAAAATAATTGCTTCAAATTTTGAAATCAGCTGTTAATGGAAATATTGGAACAGACAGCTATATATTATCTGTTCTTTTATTCAATTTATTTTTATGGTAATAAATGTAAATACATGTGTTGGTTTATCATTCTAGTCCTAACCTAAGAATTTTTCCGACTAAATTTACAAATATTGAAATAAAGAAAGGTTTTTATCGAAATGAATTATAGCCTAAGTTACTCAGGTAAAGTGTAGCTTTTTATCAATAAAACTATTTTTTCAATCGGTTCTATAGTGCCAGAGATTACCCCCTACATACAAAACAAACAAACAAACTTTACCTCTTTATGATATTAGTATAAATGTATGAAGAGTTAATAGAACAGCCATACAACCTTCCAAAAATCACACTTATAAGGTTTCTCTATGTGTGTGTCAACGTGTATCTTTTATAGGTTAATAAGTAGCAGATTTTATTTAAAAATATAATTTACTTTAACTGTCATATTATTTTACAGAACAGCTGTTTTATGTTTTTAATTTATTTATTTAATACCAAATGTTTTAATGTAAACTGCAGAACAGCCGTTGTATGTTTTTAAATTCTCATGTATTTCTTATGGGGATTTTTCGTTTTTCGGGGATCTCAAAAACCCCTTAGTTTTTAATTTTAGAAAAAACTTATTTTTCACTCGTTCCTTGAATCGATACCTTTAATTTGACACCTCGCCCATCATCCTCCGATTTACCAAATTCCCACAATTTTGAATCAACAATTTTGCTTACAGAATTATATATAAGGATATTGATGTTACGTTATTAGGCTGAGGTGCAAACACATTCTACATACCGTACACATTTCGTACACGCAGGAGGCACCTATTCAATTTCCAAAATCGTTGGTTAAAACCCTAAAACATAATATATAAACCTAATTTTGGAAATTCACTCAACTCTCGTCAATGGTTCTGCTTGGTCAAATTATTTAAATTTACTTTCAATCAAACCTTTACTTTACAATACTCCAGTGTTTTCAAGAAAATCAAATTAAAATCGAAACAACTTGGGCCGTAATGTGAACGGATTTAGGTTTAATCCTTATGGAAACGCTGTCGGATTGCATGGGTTCGTAGTGGTGTACAAATCAAAGTGTATTTATTCTTTTGATGCAAAGGTAGGTGGAATGGTTTATTGATTTTGTCGTCTGCATTGAAAGCTTTATAGAATATAGGCAAGAAGTCCTGCGCCACTCAGTACATGCATTAAACGTTTGCATCTTAGACTATGTATCTTAGATGTCAACTAGTATAAGATTTTGAAAATAGTGTAGGTATTTGTACTATAACGGAACAACGTTTATTTTAGAGTATTTATGTGAAGGCTTTACTTCGAGTAGCTTCCATGAGTGAATCTGTCTGTCTATCAGACTCAATATAAAAAGTTGTGATTGTCCCACTCCCTAAGGACTACGACGTGATACAGTTTGCATTGCGTGTTTATATTGACTATTCACTCCAGGGAGACTGTCGGTTTATTTGTCCAGTTAGTATTTTATCATGGTGATCTAACTTTGCACCGAATTGGCCGTATTAAAAAAAAAAAAAACTGGAACTAACCGTGTTCAGTACGAGCTTATAAAGGATGAATTTGTACGTTCTATTGTTAGCGAATTTCTATAGGAAAGATGAGCTACTGCATTGACTCTTATGGTAAAACCTAAGGTCGGGAGAAGTAAACGAGCACCGACAATGGTCCCCAGAAAACGTTTTGGGTTGTCATTATAAATTATATATATATATATATATTACATCGATCCGTACGTAGCGGTCATTTGTTTGGGAGCCGATTCCACATAAAGGGGTTATGTGCCCCACCTTTCTGGGAACACCAAATTTTAAAAATTAATAGCTGCAGAATAAGTTACTATCACATATTGGAAGATATTGGCTGTATCTTTTGTACGGCCTAGGTGATGAAAATATTTAAAATATAAATATTTTTACTAAAATTAGGCCTATCTTTAAAAAACTTCCAGTAAGAAATTCAATTTTACTATCAACATTTCTCAGCTCAGAATTAATAACTTTACTTTGGCTTGTTATTTTAAATCTCTGAGCCGTGAGTACACTGGAACTGACCTTACAACTTAACTTATTTGTGCTTCAGATATTTCTACAGCTAAACACAATTAATGTATTAAAACTAAAGGATGATATTGTGACTGGATAGCTAAACAATAGATAAGTTTGTACTCTCAAATTTGTGTTAACAAATTATTGTTTTATTCCACTAAAAAATGCAAAACAAAATTTAATGTTTTTATTATTATTATTTTATATTTAAATGAATTTTATTTTATGTGTTTAATTTAAATTTGGCCTATACAAATTTTACCAGAATTCAAAACCTAATCCTACTCAAACCATTACCTCAATAAATTTATAAGAATTTAATCAGGCAAAACAACGTACAATTTATATGGGGAACAACGTACAATCGCTTTCACAGACGTTATGCGCTTTCCTTGGCCAATCCGTCGGTGTTGATGGTGCCGGATGCTGGATAGTCTTGCTGCCGAAGTCACAAGTGACACCGTCGATGATTTCTTCATTCAGCGTGCTGATCCCTGTTGTCGTACAGATGGACTAAAGTTAGTTTACAGCTGGCTGCTTGTAGTCGGAATTACAGATGAATTAAAGTTGGTTTAAAGATGGAATGTGGTAGATTTAAAGTTGATCCTATTATATTTTAATGACCAAAGTACATTTGTAAAAATTATGACAAAAACAAAATAAATTAAAAAGCGTTTAATAGGAAGGATGTCAATAAATTGCGACTTTTTTAGTTTTCTCTTATTTTACCAGTATCAACTTGGCAAAAATAGGAAAATAGAGGTGGACCTATTCATTAGTAACAGCAATTAAATAAATATGTTTTAAAAGTAGGCCTAATCTCAAAACACGTCTTTACACTTGTCTCGTAAAATCACCTGATTTGTTAAATTGACAATTTAACTTGTAGAAATGATATATTATGATAAACGAATTTCCATAAAAAAATATTAGCTATTACAGTGACTCTTATGGTGAGCCATAAGGTCAGGAGTTGTCATTGAGTACCGATCATGGTACCCAGAACACGTTTTGCTGGGACATTAAACGTTTTAAATATACATGTATATATGATTTTGCACTCTAACGTCCGCATTTTACTTCCGATTTGTTCCAAATTTGGTAAACACGTTGGTAAACCAGTTGCTCGGACGGGTTCACTAGCCAAACAAAATCCAACTTCCAGAAGCAAGTTTTTTGACAGGAAATAAACGTTTATTTTTCGGACGGACAATAATGAAAATTTTTGGGGGTTTATCTAAAAAAGTAAATATACTGGTTAACCAAAAAGCGATCAAAATGTAAAATACATAAAAGTACCTGGTTTAAATCCACGTGGGGGCTTCTGATTTAAGGCCGACGGTAGCGAACGAAGCAGAAGGTCAGCTGGGTGATCGAATTATTTATTTAGACAAAACCCCATTAATACACTTAAACAGGGTGGATCATACCACCCGCGCGCAATGTATAGCGATTAAACCAAATGAGCTACAGCCGTAGTTTTAGCTTAAATTCCCCTATTTCGACCCTAGAAAATGCAGTAAAAATGTTTTCAAATCTCAAAAATGTCCCAAAAGTGTTTTTAGGGGAGGGGGAGATTTTCAAGTATAAAGGTTCAAATATAAATGATAACTCATTTTAACTCATCTCTGTTCACTGATCATTTTGAAAAAAAAAGTTTTAACTTATCTTACTGCGTATGTAAGATGAGTGTTCCAAAACGTCAAAAAAGTAGTGTTTTTGTTAACGCAGCCTACTTAAACAAAATTTGTATCCGAGATTCATGAGAAGATGCACTTTCAAAAAATGGGCTTACTTAAACATTTTCAAATTTAAAAAATACATACAATTTTGAAAAAACAAACATATTAAAACTCAAAAACTCCCATATCAATGTAAGTCGTCAAGCACGTCATTCAAAAGGGTTTTCAAAAACAAAATTTTTGTATTTTTACTTTGCCTTTATCTTTAACTGTTTCAAAATGGCTCCTGGGAAACTTATTTTTCGGCACGGGTGGTCTAATTCACCCGGTATATACATATATATATATATATATATATATATATAGCCTATACAATTTTTAATGATACCGCAAAACGTGTTCTCACCTTAGGTCTCACCATAAGTGTTACTGCAATAGCTCATCTTTCCTTTGGGAATTCGCTAATAAATATAGGCGATTATATAATTTAATAGATTATAACAGATACAGGTTTGCCAAAATAACAAGCTAAGAACTCGGCTGTTTAGTACTGTTAACATCCTAATAACCTTTTACTGGACTTGATGAGAAGTGTTCGAATGCGCGTGCGTAATGGAATGAGGAAATGGAGCAATTTCCTTTCACATCTGTAACGTCCGAAACATTGTGCTGGATAATTTATGAGTTTTTTACGCTTTTAACTTAAAATTTGGCTCTCCTTCTTGGCTTGTTCGCGAGGGTACACCGACTTCTGATTTAGATTTAGTTTTATAGTGCAGCCTGTGAGAGCAGACTGAAGTTATAATGTTGCGTTGGCAGTTAATTGTCAGCTGTCCATCAGCTGTGTACAAACACTGGTGTTTGGTTAAATAAATAGCTTTGTATATTTAAATATGAGTTTACACTTTAAAAAAAATAGGTCTTTTATTGTTTTCCTTGTTTAGAAACTATTAAAAATAATCATAAAGTTACAAAATCATCTGTGACTGACATATAGACAGACATACAATGGAACGGTACCAAATTTCAATATAAGAAAAGCTGAAAATTCACTTCACTTGCCATTAAACATATATATACTAGCTGACATATATATATATATATATATATATATGTACTATATATGAATAGCTGACCCATGTAAATATTTCACAAGTTAGGAGTACTGGAGTATTTACCTGATTTAATACATTGATTTAATTCAGTTAATTATGTTCATTTATTTACGTTGGTTTATAAATAACAGTTTGACACGATTTATAACGTTTTACTTTGATTTGATTTGATTGGTTTGCGTGATAGATTACACTTGCATACAATCAAACTGCTGTCATGGCATTAACAGATTGTTAATAGATGGCGCCTTTCAGTAGCAATCATATGATCATTTAAGCTATTTGTATATTTTTCGTCAATAGAAGGGAACATAAGCTTTAAAGTGATGTTTAATTTATTAATTTTGATGAAGAATTAAGAGAGATATGGCGTTGCCACAAAAAACTCATTTGATAAATAATATAAATAATTATCCTTCATAATACAACATGCAATTAGTTTTATTAAATGTTAATTAAAAACCACAAATGACCAGAATCTGGATAGGAATCATAGTAAAACATTCTATACAAACTCTGTGGAAAAGAAGTACCAATATTTGGACAAAAATTAAAAAAAAAGAAGCATTATGGGACATTATTATTCCAGCTGCAAGAGTAACCCTAAAAAACTTGCTCCTAAATTAAAGCATCAAACCAAGACCTCAAGCATAAACCAGACCATCAAAATCCAAGACATCAGCTCAAAAAAAGAAGGCGTAAAACAAAAAATATTACAAGTTAAGTATCAATCTCAGAGTAAGTGTCCAACATCTTTCTTGTTAATATAATATCACGAGACACCCAAATTCTGTAAATATCTAATTGATCACCAAATTCAAATAAATACCTTATAAATTATCTAATCTACTAATTTCGCAACAGTGATACCCAGTTTATAGGAGTAATTAAAACTACAAATTTTGTGAAATACAGAGCTCTTGACTCTTGAATGATCATCTCTTATAACTATTTGTGAACAATCAATCATCAAAAATATAATCATATTTTCTTTGTAACCAATCACTTGCTACATCATAATCATCAATTTCATAAATTGCCCATTCGTTTTTAAGAAATACTTCGTACGCTTTGCATGTCCTACATTTCCTTTCTAGTCTGAATTCAGAAAGTAAATTCAATTTGTTAACAATTTTGTAAATTTTAAGTTTCTATATTGTAATAAATATTATTATTCCACTGCTTCACACACAGACTTCTTACAGTTCCACTTTCTAAGATAGAATACCATAAAGAAATAAATATCATAAAACACATAGCTGTAGCAAACGGCTATAAGAGTTCCGTAATAGACAAATTGATAAAAAGCCATAGTAAAAGAATAAATAGAATGAACCCAATTAATGAAACAACCAGAGACAACAAATACGTTTCCTCAGAATACACCAGCCTCTTACCTAATGTGTTGAACAACATTCTCAAGAAATGCAACATCACCCTTGCATTCCGCACAACGAATAACATATTTTCATCTCTTAAACGTAGAACGGACACCCCCATCGAACATAAATCCGGCGTTTATAAAATAAAATGCCCTGAGTGTAACATGTATTACATAGGACAGACCGGGAGAAATTTCATAGACCGGTACAAAGAACACCTACCCTGCAACAAACCAACATCACCAAGTCCGACTACGCCCGTCACCTTGCTGAAAACCAACATGATTCCAGGTGATTTTAAAGCCAGCGTAGAAGCGATAACGTTTGCACAAAAAGGAAGATTAATGAATGCGAATGGAGAATTTGAAATATACAGAGCCTTCAAAAACGATCCGGATAATATCTTAAATGATCATCTTTCATTCCAATCGCATCGGTTGTATGATACGGCTTTAAATTATTTAAAGAAAGCGCCTAACAGAGGCCGTTATCAGCTTGACAGTTAACCCTTGCCGGCAGTACGTAGATAGACATGACCGAGTGCACTACGGTGGCAGACACGTTGAGGTTTTTATGTGTGTTTGTGTATGTGTTGTGTGTATGTTTTTTTTTTTAATGTGTGACGTGCTCATATGAGTGAAATTAGTATCTGATGATGGGGTCCAGACCCCGAAACTAGTCATAATCTTCGCAACTGAAGTCACAAGACGGACCTAAAAGGTAAATAATATATTATATGTAATAAATAGTTATTATCTTGCACTTACTTCACATTTCTGGTATTCTTTACTTTACTCTATAGCTCGCCAGGACAACGATCTATTTATTTCAACTTCTAAAAAAAATCAAAACCCAACTTTAAAGCCTATTATTACTACCGCGACCCTCGTATATATAAATATTTGAAGATGTAATTATATCAGATAGACTTGTTTTGGGATCTTAACATACAAAACCCTAAAAACAATAAATAATATAAGTTAATGAATAATCTATATATATAAAAGCCAAAACCCACTGACTCACTCATCACGATTTCTGAAAAACTACCGAACGGATTGGAATGAAATTTTTTATGTAGCTTCCTCTAGGACCATAGGTGCTTACTAAGAAAGGGTTTGAAAAAATTCGACATTTTATGGGGGTTTGGGGGGATTAAAGTTATTAAATCACGATTTCTTCAAAACTACCGAACGGATTGGAATGAAATTTGGTATGTAGCTTCCTCTTTGACCATAGATGCTCACTAAGAAAGGGTATGAAAAATTTCGAAATTTTAGATGGGGTTTGGGGGGATCAAAGTTACTAAAATCATAATTTCAGATCTTTTATTAAATTATGACAATAGTGCTTTTATTATTTAAGATCTATATATATAAAAGCCAAATACCACTCACTGACTGAACACCTAAAAAGAATACAATTATGTTAAAAAGACTGAAAATACCAACCACCACGGGCAACGCCGTACGGGTCAGCTAGTTAATTAATAAACATGAAATAAAAATAAACATAAAGTTCTATTAAAATACCATTAACCTCAGGTTGGTTGTTATTAGCGAATTTCCATACGAAAGATGAGCTATTGCTGTGACTCTTGTGGTGAGACCTAAGGTCGGGAGTAGTAAATGAGCACCGATCATAGTCCCCAGAACACGTTTTGAGGTGTCATTAATTTGTTTTTGTATATATGTGTTCGCACTCTAACGGCCGCATTTTATGTCAGATTTGGTCCAATTTTTGGACACACGTTGGTTTTCCAAGTGGCTCGGAAGCCAAAACAATCCCATAACATGAAGGACTTTTTAACAATAAGTATAATTTCTTTAGATTTTCAAACTGGAATGAAATTGGTTTGGGATTTTATATAAAAAATTAATATAGGGTATTATTCTGCACATTTTGTTTTTTGACACAATTTTATAGCTCACTTGGTTCCCCCAAAATCGATCAAAACGTACAATACCATAAAGTACCCGGTTAAAATCCACGTGGAGAATTTACCGTGAAGTCATCTTCCGATCCGAGGACGACGGCCGAGTATGTACCTGCGAGCGAAGTGAGTTTTTCGCTTCGAGTGTAAAGAAGGAGCGCGTGTGTCGAAGCTGGAGGCTTAGGGGCAAACAAATTATACTCAGGCGCGGATACAGGGGGAGGGTCATGGGGGTCATGACCCCCCCAAAAACATTTTTTAAGGTTTATATGGTTGACTTAACCCTACAAGCGCCAAATAACACTATACTGTCGTCTCATCTCACCGAGCAAGTGGCATTCACCACTATTGCATCGTCTGATTGTGTTGAATATTTCACCAACTATAAATCATCCAATGTCAATAAAAAAATGACTCATAATTTTTTAGATATGAAATTTTCTGTAAACCCTTAAGATTTGACAGTTTTTCAACCAATGAGCAAACTTTTTTTAAATCTATATTTCTAGTACAAATCGATGTACTTGTACATTGATATTTACGGTATACGGAGTTTAGAGTAAATTCTATATTTTCGTTTGATATAAGGAAAACCTGATTTACTGTTTATAGGCTACAGCTTAGATCTTTTCTGTGAAATATGTACCTTTGCGCCGATTGTCTTGGGGCATTTAGCCCAGCCAATAGAGCACAAAGAAGTCTAATTTTGTTGTTGAATTAAACAGCAAGCGAGATCAACTGTGCCTTTAAGGGTAGCACAAGGGTAAGTAAAAAACAAAAACTATCACCAGGCAAGGAGCTTTTGCGCATTTTGTATAAACAAAAATTACAATAAATTAGGACTTTTGGGGTTTTTTGTTTATATTATAAAAATGAATGAATGGATCACGATACTTCCAAAAAAACCTACAAATTGTTTTTATAGACCCTGATTGAACCATTTTTTAATGAGAAAAGCCGGGGAAAACGCTAAAAAACAACAATCTTTTAAAAGTTCATATCTTTGTTAATTTACAATATTAAGGGCAGATTTTTCATAAAATTATTGTTTATCATGTGTTCTTCAAACAGGAAGATGAAATTTGTCGCATTAATAGTTTTTGCACAATTGCAGTATAAACAATGTAGGCCATTATCTTGCATAATGCACCCAATTAACCTTAGTGGCCTGTTTTAAATTTACCAAACGGTTTCTGAAAGTTGACCTTAGAATCTACAATTCGTAGGCTATATCTGCGATTTTTTAATAAGGTTGATAAAGTATGATAAAAATCCTTCAGAACATAGCTCGAAACGCGTAAATTTGTGGCCTATGCCGATGGTAAATTTGCCAGAAGACGGTAGTGACGGAAACAGCAGCCTGCCGTTCTCTTCTCCTCCGCATTAAGCAAGATAATGGCCTAAATTGTTTATACTGCAATTATGCAAAAACTATTAATGCGACAAATTTAATCTTCCGTCTGCCTGAAGTACACATACTAAACAATAATTTTCCAAAAGGTCTGCCCTAAATATTGTAAATTAACAAAGATATGCACTTTTGAAAAATAGTAATTTATGAGCGTTTTCGACTTTTCTCGGTGAGAAATGGTCCGATCAAGGATTTCAAAAACCATTTTGTAGGTTTTTAATTCTCTACAAAGGTTTTGTTGGAAGTATCGTGATCCTTGCATAAATTTGTATAATATCAACGAACAACCCAAAAAGTCAAAATTTATTGTTATTTTTGTTTAAAATAGAAAAAAATATTTCCTTGCCTGATAATTTTTGTATGTTATACACCTATGTGCTACCGTTAAAGCTACTGTGGATCTCACTTGCTGACATCCAATAACAATAAAAAATCTCTATTGGTTGGGCTAACATTTTTTAACGGAGCGCGCCGCTGTATGGAGTTGTATGACTTCAATAAGTGAGACCTTGTGTTAACGTTATTTTAAATTTAGTGAAACAAAGTGGATTTAATGATCGTGTTGTGGAGTTATTGATTTTAGCACCGTTCCTGTTAACTCTTCAATAATTATGGTTTATTTTATTCTTTAATCTGCAAGAAACTCTTGCTCTTTCAAGAAAATATGTATGACCTAGAAATGCATTAAAAAACTATTGAATAGAGCTTATACATTTTGTTTAATTCCCCAGACCCGTTGTTGTTAAATTCTTGGTAATGTTGTTCTCGACTTCTTATGACCCCTCCCAAAATGAAATCCTGTATCCGCCCTTGATTCTACTAATATATTTCCTACACAGTCTGCTATTCAGCGCCTTCGTGAGTAGACCAATTTAAAAAATAGTTTGTTGAAATCCTAAAACATATAAACTTAATTTTGTCAATTCGCTCAACTCACTTAAACGTTTCAGTTGCGAGATAGAATTGTTTATGTTGTGTTTTTCTTTCCTCAACACCCTTGCACACTTTCTTTTGGTTCTGCTGCAACGGAATGCTTTATTTGTGTGAAGAGTAATTTGTCTGTCTTAAAGCTGGAATGTCGTGAGATATTTCTGGAATGCCCGGAACAAGTCTATTACTGGGGTGTGTTGTGATTGTATACATCCCAATCAAGTCCGTGATATGACATGTGATGTCACATTAGGGAAATCATACTGACAGTTTTATTCCGCCAGTGGTGGAATTCCCTAACTTCCAACAGGACTGACGAATTTACAAACTCTAATGTTGCGTCGAAACAGTTTTTTAAAGCAGTGTAGTCTACATATTTAAAAGAATAAACTTAAACTTTGAACAGTCATGACTTTGGAATTTCTACAGAGCCAAAAATAAGGGTGTTGGATAAAACTGTTGGTAGCTGGATTAGAAAACGCAATTGTTTCCCATTATAGTCAAGTTGGTTTAAGGGGATTCCCTACTGAAAATGCTAAATTTGTTAATATTCTTCTTTTTGGTTCTGAATAAGGTTTTTCTAGTTTGTACTTGTTGCAAAAAGAAACTTTTGTGGTCAAAATTTTTAATTTGCAGTTTTAGGTATTTTTTTAGGTATAAATATACCTAAAAATAACTTATATAAAAGTTTATATATCTCAGGTTCTATTGGCTAGAACTTCATGTTCAAAGTGTCATTTTGTAGGGTTTTTGGTCTTCTAAAAAGTTAGGTAAAATTAGATTTGTATATATTTAGAAAAAAAGTTATAAGGAAAAAAAGAAAAACAAATTTTAATATTGTTTATTAAAAAGAATTTTTTTTAATTCAATTTCTAGTTGTTTTACAGGCATAATTTTACCTAACTTTTTAGATATACTAATAAGGAATATTGGGTAAAAATTTCAACCTTTTACTACAAGTACTTTATAAGATATATTAATTTTAGTGTTGAAAAACACGGAAAAACCAAACTTGCGGGAATCGCGCATTGAAAGTAAGCATGTTTTTTGTCGCTATGGATACTAGTTTCATGTAAATGTAACTACAGTAAAAAGCCTAAACCATAACTTATTTATATCATTATATAAAACAGGACTTACCAACAAAATATTAGGCAGCTGTGGCTGGATTTTGATGCATAATGGTCCACAATAATTATTGGTAACATAAATTACAACACGCATAAAAAGTATTTGATTTTATTGAAAAACTGAGAAAAAATCACTAGCCTACTGTACAACACTGAAGTCAATGTCCTAAAAGCTTCCAGCACCATAAGTTAGTCCTTCTTTCTACTTTATTCTTTCTTTATCTTTTAGTAAAAGATAAAAGCGGAAAATATTTGAATATAATATTTTACAATATTATATTGTAAAATAACGGGCTATTTGATATTGGAGCGGCGGCATGCAGAGGCTAATATAATATTTTTTTATATATTTATGTAAAACCACTTATACCTGGTTATGTATGGTTTTTCTGAAAGAGGGCATATCATAGAACAATAATATGTAAAAAAAAAAAATTTGTAAAAAAAATAAAAATTTTTTCATTTTCAGTAGGGAATCCCCTTAAGTCACGCCACTTTTACTTTATCACTATACTAGAGTATAGAGAAAGTAGGCCTATAGTGATCGCAAAAAATCGATGTTAACATTTTTGTGGAAATCCCCCTGAATCCAAAAAAGTGGTTTTTACAAAATGTCTGTCTGTATGTATGTATACAAAGCTAGAAAAAAACTATTCGATCGATTTCGAACAAATTTGCAGCAGACATGTCAATTAGGCTTGTATAGATGCAAGAAAAAAGGTTTTGAAATTTTTTGAAAGTCAACCCCATTTTAGGCCAAAAACCCCTAAAAAAAACAGTTATTATTTTTTTTATAAAAAAATGGCTCTAACGATTTTGATAAAATTTATCTTATTTGCAGCCCTTAATGTACCCTACAATATGCAAAAAACGCGTCTTTCTAAAAATTCTCATTTAACTAACATTAATAACTAATTTTTTAGGGTTTTTAGGACAAAAAGGGTTTTTTTTATTTTTCAAAACCTTTTTTCGTGCATCTATACAGGCCTAATTGACGTGTTTGGTGCAAATTTGTTTGAAATCGATGGAATAGATTTCTCTCCAGCTAATAATATAATATTTATTAGTTAATATCCTACTTAATATCCCCTCTCCTACCCCACCTACAATTATGAAGCCACTGTGAATCTGTTTAATAATTTAAATATGTTTGTGAGTAAGTATGTGTCAGTTCCTGGTACTGTTTATTAGTTTTGTATTAAATAAAGTACGAGTAGGCCTAAGTAATCAACTACAGCAAAGGTAGGATATGGCCTCAAAGAACATTGTTTTTTAAAGTTTGACTTGTACTATAGACCAACCAACCTCTCATGTCAATTTATTATTGTGCATTCTGCCTTAGTGTTTACATTCAATATGATATAAATGATATGATATATGATATATCATATATATGATTCAATATGATATATCAGTAAATCCCATAATCTCAAACTTGCAGACCAAAACTAAGCAGACATGAAATAATAAATATAAATAATTACGCTTTGGACATGCAAAAGTAAATGAACTCTTATATAAACTAAATTTATATTTTAATAATCTCTGTCTCCAGTGTACTTTGTGTCAACCTGGATCCCTCGAGTATATCATTTTAGCTTTTAATTTACGCGAACATTTCCGAAATGATTTACACACAAAACCAAAATCTGAAAATTGCAATCCTCCTTTTATTCTAGTAGAAATATTAAAATTGAACAACTTTTAAATGATGAACGAAATAAACAAATATCTTGCAAGTATTAGAAAACCCATTACATTAAAATAGAGATTGCATTTATGTTTTTAAACCTAATCATGGGGTTCTTCATCCAGGACCCAATCTTTTCTGGGTAGGTGCTAAACTTGATGGGTCCCAAGCGAGAAGAAAACATGCCAACCACCTCCTTTAAATCCCTTCAATTCAGATTTGTATTTTTTAAATTTTGCTCATTTTCCGCTTTGTGTGACCAACAAAATACTCTCACAATACAATGTAAAATTAAGGAGTTACATAAATAGAGCACGCGAACCAGACGTCGGACAACAATTCGAGTTCATAGAGAAAGAACAACTAGTTTAACACTGAGTTACAAATTAAAAAGAATAATAAGGAAAAAATGTGTTCTGAGCGCGTGCCCGTCGCAGAGCCAAAAACGGGAGGAATAAAAGTTAGCCAACGTAAATAAAAAGAAGTTTGAATAAAACAATGATTTTTAATTAAAATATGGAAAATTTAAATATTATTAATTAAAGAAATTAATTAATGAGTGATTAAAATATTTTACGAAGAGAAATTCACCAGAAAAAGGTATAAAAGCGATTAATTGAAATCTGGTGTTTAAAGTCAGGAGGGCTACTCCTGGTGTGGTTTCAAAATTGCTATGCAAGCGCCGGCTCAACTTCGGCGAAAGGACTATCATTATTTCTATGTATTATAAGGATTGTACTATGCATTAGCAAGTTTGTCAATTATAAAAAAGGTTCTTGGTGATGTAATTTGACTTAAAGATTTTGGAATGTTTATGGGAAATTAGTTTTGAGAGTTACATAGATCAACCGTTTGAGAAGATTGAAGACATTTTAACTCAAAATTAACTTCATTTTGGCAATTGTGGAATCTACAAGGCGACTCAAACGGACATGAGAGATTAACTTACAGGGAGGAGAACCAAGGACCCAGGAAATATAATAGGATCAACTTTAAATCTACCAGATTTCATCTTTAAACCAACTTTAATTCATCTGTAATTCCCACTACAAGCAGCCAGCTGTAAACTAACTTTAGTCCATCTGTACGACAACAGGGATCAGCACGCTGAATTAAGAAATCATCGACGGTCTCACTTGTGACTTCGGCAGCAAGACAAGCCGCGACTATCCAGCATCTAGGCACAACCGCCACCATCAACACCGGCGGATTGGCCAAGGAAAGCGCATAAAGTCTGTGAAAGCGATTGTACGTTGTTCCCCATATAAATTGTACGTTGTTTTGCCTGATTAAATTCTTATAAATTTATTGAAGTAATGGTTTGAGTAGGATTAGGTTTTGAATTCTGAAAAATTTGTATAGGCCAAATTTAAATTAAACAAATAAAATAAAATTCATTTAAATATAAAATAATAATAATAAAAACATTAAATTTTGTTCTGCATTTTTAGTGGAATAAAACAATAATTTGTTAACACAAATTTGAGAGTACAAACTTATCTATTGTTTAGCTATCCAGTCACAATATCATCCTTTAGTTTTAATACATTAATTGTGTTTAGCTGTAGAAATATCTGAAGCACAAATAAGTTAAGTTGTAAGGTCAGTTCCAGTGTACTAACGGCTCAGAGATTTAAAATAACAAGCCGAAGTAAAGTTATTAATTCTGAACTGAGAAATGTTGATAGTAAAATTGAATTTCGTAACTGGAAGTTTTTTAAAGATAATTTTAGTAAAAATATTTATATTTTAAATATTTTCATCACCTAGGCCGTACAAAAGATACAGCCAATTTATCTTCCAATATGTGATAGTAACTTATTCTGCAGCTATTAATTTTTCAAATTTGGTGTTCCCAGAAAGGTGGGGCACATAACCCCTTTATGTGGAATCGGCTCCCAAACAAATGACCGCTACGTACGGATCGATGTAATATATATATATATATATATAATTTTTAATGACAACCCAAAACGTTTTCTGGGGACCATTGTCGGTGCTCGTTTACTACTCCCCGACCTTAGGTTTTACCATAAGAGTCAATGCAATAGCTCATCTTTCCTATAGAAATTCGCCAACAATAGAACGTACAAATTCATCCTTTATAAGCTCGTACTGAACACGGTTAGTTCCAGTTTTTTTTTAATACGGCCAATTCGGTGGAAAGTTAGATTACCATGATAAAATACTAACTGGACAAATAAACCGACAGTCTCCCTGGAGTGAATAGTCAATATAAACACGCAATGCAAACTGTATCACGTCGTAGTCCTTAGGGAGTGGGACAATCACAACTTTTTATATTGACTCTGATAGACAGACAGATTCACTCATGGAAGCTACTCGAAGTAAAGCCTTCACATAAATACTCTAAAATAAACGTTGTTCCGATATAGTACAAATACCTACACTATTTTCAAAATCTTATACTAGTTGACATCTAAGAGACATAGTCTCATTTAGTTTTGGATGAAAGATTTTGACCAAAAATAAAGATACCCATTTGTATTTACAAAAATATGTATATAACAACGTAAACAAATGTATTAATTTTCTCACCGCTTGAAATGTTAACCAAAAAAAGTGCATAAGACTCTCATATGTACAAATGTTTAAGGAAGAGTACTAAAAAAGCTTAAAAAGTACTTACGCACATAATATATTTAAAATAATAAGTCTAAAAGTAATATAAACAAAAGGAACAAAACCAAAACCTGCTTCATTTATGGTCGCAGAGTTGATTTATAAAAATACATCAATAAATATATTATACTATGTATTTCTTATGGGGATTTTCAGTAACTTTGACCCCCCCCCAAAAACCCCTGTTAAAATTTAGAATTTTTTAAAAAACCTTTCTTAAAGAGCACCTACGGCCCCTAGAGGAAGCTACATACCAAATTTCATTAAATTCCGTTCGGTGGTTTTTGAGATTTTGTGATGTGTGAGTGAGTGGTATTTGGATGATATATATATCCTATATATTAAAACCCAAAATTAAAAATCTTTCACTAGACCGATTTACACGCGGATAGTGTCAAATGAAAGCGAATAACCCCTATATTTGCACATTTTACCTTAGATTTTGGTATCTGGTCAGTAACCATTTAAAAAACGAAATTAAAAGTTTTCTTATGGTAATTTAACATGGGGTAAAATTTCAACTTTGCACTTGAGGTTTCCATTGAACCGTTTTACACGCGATTTGTTTTAAATGAAAGATCAATAATTCTATATTTGCACAATTTACTTACATTTTTGAAAAAATTTAATTTAGAATGTAATAAAAGATCTTTTTAAAACCTATTTTCTCATCATTTTCAGTTTCGCTAACCAGCTTTTATTAATAAAACACGTGATTGTGCATCTAACAACAGACAATTGTAGCAAAAGGAATCAGCTAGCTTAGATAAAATCATTAGTGGCCAGTATCTTTCAACGAACAAATTCACAATATCAAGTTGGACGTTAAACTCATAGTGTTTAACATCTGCAATACCAATACAAAAGCAACATTGTGAAAAACTAAAAAGCAACAATTGAAAGATGAAACTTATATAATTCAAAGATGTGCACAAAAACATAAATCATGAGTGTATGTTGCCGTTGAGGCAGGTAAAAAAAACTTAAACATAATTTTAGGTTAGGCCTAGACTGATGAAACAACTTCTTGAATGTATTTACATTAGTTACCATAGCAACCAATTGAATAAAATAACAGATAAAACAGTTGTCTCGGATGTTTAACTTTCAGTACAAAATAATATTTTAAGTTAGGCCTATACTGAACTAACACATGTTTTAACACACACAAACCAATAAAAACTTGCGCTAAGAAATTTAAAAATAAGAAAAAACTATGTTACATCCTAATTAAAAATAAATGAGACATGTAGTATTTATTGATAACATACGGTAATTGATAGTAACTTTTTTTTCAGGTTTTTTATTAAGTGTACACCTGAGCCTTACTGGTTCTTTTAACCGTTATTATAATTGCTGTAATAAAATACACGAAATAATTTGATTTGAACATTTAACATTATTTGCCATTTTAGTTTTGAGGTTATTATTAATCCTACACCTTTAGAAGGTTCCATCGGGGGTTGTCGTGCGGAGCACTCAGGGGTCTCCCCTAGTACATATTAAAACGTGTTCAGTTAATGGACAGTATACACAAATGTCTACTGGTTCCCTATGTTACTTATTAATACCGTACACTCGGCGAATAGACTGTCTATGACGTATGTGGCGGAGAGAGTATGTATGATTCTCTTTCTTTTCCCTCTCTCATTAAACGATTTTCTCACTTTTTCTTTTCAACTGCAGGTTAACGTCATAGAAAGGAATGCGTCTCCATTTTGAAATGTTTTTAGGTAAGAGCGAAGTTTGAACACAAAAGGTGTTCAACCTGAAATTGCCGTTGGAAATTCGTTAGATACAGGCTTTTTTGATTCCATAAATTAAAAAAGTCTTACAATAGAGAATTTTCATATCAAAATAAAGTTATATTTGAGTATAATATTTTTTCTCAAATGACGTCAAATAGGTTGATTCGTTCCAAAATGATGACCATATCAAAATTAATAAAATTCAGTAAATGTTAGAAAACATCTTACACGTTTAAACTTTACATATGTTTAAGGAATAGTACGAAAACACTTTAAAAGTACTTACGCATATAATATATTAAAAATAATATGTCTAAAAGTAATATAAATAAAAGGAACAAAACTAAAACAGATATGAACAACACAAAAAAATATCATAAACATAATAGTTATATAATTTCTTGTTTTATGTTGATGGTAACGTCTATATTTGCACAATAATAATTTGCAAACTGTAATGTCTCCGGAGTATATCGGTATAGTATATAGGAATAAATGTCGTTTGTATGCCTAATAAATATACGTTTAACATAGACTTACAAATTTATTTTACATTAATTGAGTCTAAGGGGTAGTAAGGGATAACTAAAATAAACATTAAATATCATACGTACACTTGCTGCGGGTAAGTACGCTTGTGTTTGAGAGAGTAAACAGCAGATTCTAACTTCAATGAAGCCTCTTACAAGTTTAAACTAAAGCAAACGAAACAGGAATTGCATAAAAAACGTATAATAAAAGAAAAATAGAATCGAAATTAACAGTTAACAAAGTTCTTACATTTTCTGTGTTTGTATTTACAAAATACATGGACACTAGTTTACGTTCAAATAAAATTATAAATGATTATATGCCTACATTTCAAAATAGATTGTTCTGCTATAGTAAAACTATACCGCACAAACATTGAATAGAGTAGATATAATAAATAATTCGACCACGCAGCTGAACCGCTGACGTGAGTTGAGCAAATTTCCAAAATTAAGTTTATAGACCGATATTTTAGGGTTTCGACCAACAATTTGGGAAATAGGTCTATTCACGACGGTGCTGAATAGCTGCA
>JAGFPH010009413.1:0-11894 GCA_018207615.1 Philaenus spumarius | reverse complement strand
TTTGGACCAAATCGGACTTAAAATGCGACCGCTAGAGTGCGAACACATATATACACATATATATACATATACATATATATATATATATATATGAATTTTAATGACACCCCAAAACGTGTTCTGGGGACCATGATCGGTGCTCATTTGCTACTCCCGACCTTGGGTCTCACCATAAGGGCCACTGCAATAGCTCATTTTTCCTATGGAAATTCGCTAATAACGAAAACTCCAATTAGTTTCATTTTTCATTAATTCATAATACATTAAATGGTTACAGCTTATAGGGGTGCGAGAGGCGCCCAGGAGCGGGGGAAACATCGTAGTGTCGCGGTGGGTCAGCACAGCCCTGCTTACATACATTATCAGTTATAGCCACCGAGCGCAAACACCACGATTTCCTCCAGTTCGTTTATTGTGTATTCTACGTCAATGAGTACACTTTACCAGTTTATCTATGATACCGACTTTGTTTTACTTAATTAAAATATTTCTACGAACTCTATTTTACCCCTTATTCGCAAATAATCGAAATGCAAATATTTTAGCTCTTCTATATACAGGATTATACACATAAAAAAAATCATAGGAACATAGGTCCGGAAAAGCATTTTCTAGATATCCGAAATTATGTGTAATCATTGGTTTGTTCAACCCGGCACCCTACACAATCACAGTAAGCACGAAAATATTGTATGTTCATACGATGTTAATATCTTTAACTTAACTATGATCCTTCATTCGATTTTATTGACAGTTAGACCACCAGATAAGGAATCAAATAAATGGTATCATTTAACTGACACAAACTTTCTCCCAACTTAACTGTAGTCAAAATAATATTTTTTTTAATCATTTATTTACTATTTTTTTAGAATAAAACAAAAAAAAAAAAAATAATATTCTACCTACGTCAATTGTATAAAAAAATTATTGTCCCAGGCGGGATTCGATCGTGCGACCTTTGAATTAGTGGCCGTGCTCGTTACAGTTGTGCTACCTCGTGCGGCCGTCGCCGCGATGCTAGATTGACAACATAAACTTGTTTATTTTTTAACATTTCCCCATAATTATAAAACGCCGAAGTTTTGATAAAAGCGGGTGGTGTCATTTTGTTTGGCATCTTAAGCACTATAAATACTGAAAATTTGATCAAAATCGTTAGAGCCGTTTTTGAGAAATTTGCATTTTTGCCGTTTTTTATGGGTTTTTAGGGGTAAATTACCCTTAAAAATTAAAAATTCCAAAAAATGAAAAAAACGCCTGGAGATATTAGGGTTTAGTACCTACATACCAAATTTCATGAAAATCGGACCAATAGTGTCCTCTCTGGTCGTGTATACATACTGACACACTGACAGACAGACACCACGTAAAAACACTTTTTTGGGTTCAGGAAGGACCAAAACAAAAAATTCCACTAAAAATATTTTTGGGTTCAGGGAGCACCAACACAGATAATTGCACTAAACAACTTTTTGGGGTTCTGGGAGCACCAAAACAGATAATTCAACTGAAAATTCAAATTCGAACATTTTTACGAAAACAATACTTTCTCCATATACTACGTATAGGGTGGAGAAAGTAAAAAGCTACAAAAAGGTTTATTGACATTTTTTGTTAAAATGTACGGGTTTTTAGTAATTTTTACTTTCTCCCCCTATACCATAGTATATGGAGAAAGTATTGTATTCGTCAAAATTTTCGAGTTGGAGTTTTTGGTGGAAATATCCGTTTTGGGCCCCTCTGAACCTAAAAAAGTGGTTTTCGGAGTGATGTCTGTGTGTGTGTCTGTATGTGTGTCTGTGTGTCTGTGTGGATGTTATCAGACCTAGAGCCTAAACCAGTCGTCCGATTTTGATGAAATTTGGTATGGAGGTACTAATCCACGGTATCTCCAGCTCATTTTTCATTTTTGAAAATTTTGTTTTTTTAATGGTAATTTTCCCATAAAAACCCTTAAAATAACGGAAAATCAACTTTTCTCAAAAATGGCTCTAACGATTATGATAAAATTTTTTTAGTTTATTAGGGACCTAAAGTACTATAAACTGTAAAATTTTAATCAAATTCGTTTGAGCCGTTTTTGAGAAAAGTTGGGTTTTCCGTTATTTTATGGATTTTTATGGGAAAACAACTTTAATACAAAATCACCTCTCCTACCCCACCATACAAGTCACCGTGAATCAGTTTAATAATTTAAATATGTTTGTGAGAAAGTATGTGCCAGTTCCTGATACCGTTTATTCTTTGCAATTTTCAAACAGAAGCCATTTGAAACGCATGATTCGATATAATTGCTTAGTTTCCTTAAGGTTAAACTTTATGTCAAGTTTGAACTGAATCGGTCAAACATTTCCAGATATAAATTATTTAAGTAGGTATCTATCATCACAGCCCGTTTCCGGTTTCTTGAACATGAAGTCCCTTCGATGGTCCTGAACCGTCTGGCACATTCTAGATATTCTCGAAACTTCCGGAAGATTCTATAACAATCAAGAACATTGTACAACATTCTCTAAAATTTTGTCTGCAACATTCTGAGAGCTTCTAGAACATTCTGGAAAGTTTCCGCACTCGATTCCAATTTGCATCACCGACTTCCCATAAGAAAATTTGATGGGATTTGTTCTTTTGACACCCATATCTCTGAACCCAAGTCATTTAGGTGCGTGTGCAAGCATATTTTCAAAAATTCGCCAAATATAGTAATTGTATACCAATCCAAAAGTGTTCTGTACCTTTTTTTGTAGAGAAAGGTTCAAAGAATTCTTACATGCAATTAATAAATGTATTGATGTAAAATTGTAAAAGTTATTAGCTCAAGAATCAAGACACAAAAAATGTTCAGTAACGAAAAGAAAATGTTCAACTGTAGGCCTACATAACAAGTAGTAAAATTTTGTAATTTTTTCGTAAGCATGAAAAGTTTCATAATTTAGTTCTAAATAGAACTGTATAAAAACATTTATCAATTTCACATTTCTTATTTTGAAAACACCAGTTTTTATGTTCCATCTACACGACTGCTAACAAAAATAGGCCTAGTTTCAAACGTAATTTAAGAATATTTGCTTTACCAAAAAATGAAATATTATTATAACAAAGTGTAGAGAATGAATCAAAAAATTGAACCGTATACTTGTAAGTTATCTTTTCCTAAAAGTGTTTGACTTAGAATTATTTGAAAAACAAAAGTTAGAAAAAATTTAGAATTCTCTTGCCCATTCAAGCTATACAATATGCGCGCTCAAACTCCTGCGTCTACCCAACCCATGTTATAAAAAGCCGTTAGGGTTCATATTTAAACCTTAGACAAGACCGTATTAGCAGCCACTTTCCCACGGTCCTACACAGTAAACTGTTCCAATATAGCATATTTGGTTTACAGGGAAAGTTAGCTTGAAGCATTATGTTTACAAAGATACCAAAATATCTCTAAAAAACGTTTGAAGTCACACAGATAACACGTGTAATAAATAACACTGTTTATTGGTTGGAAAATTGACCAATTGCAAGGGTCTACAAAACGCCCCACAACTTTAGAACTATTTATCCGATTTTTGATTTAATGGCAGTATTATATAGGGAAAACTCTGAAGAATCCAACGATATCTAGGTTTACTTTAGAAGAAGTACTGGGCGGGCTTTAGAAAGAGAAGAAAGATGCGATACTTCGTCGTGTTTTATGTCGAAATCCGGTGAATTGACGGGCGCCGAGTTTGTTGAAGAAAACTAATAAACTGCAACGATGATAATGTTTGTAAATATACGTTTTAGAAAAAAACTTGTAAATACAAAAATTAAAGTTTAGATCGCTACCTTTCCAACGGTTTTTGATTTATTGCGATTGGATAATTTTTAGTGGGTGAAATATTCATTACAAGTAGAGTTCTCAAAATTGATCGTTTTCACATGTCACGCCCCCACGACCACTCAAATTGAGTAGTCTGGCAGTTGCAGGGTTAAACAACGGATTAACCATAGTTTTTTTGTCAAATTTTACATTCAAATCATGTATCACACTACTACCTTCCTATTAAAAAGAATAATTTATTTGCAAGATGGTTAAGATAGCAGATACAAATTTGAAACTCACAAAAAGGTGATTCGTTTATGGCTGTGATAACTGCATTTATTTCTATCTCGTAAGACGAGCAGTCAAATGTTTTAAGATAGAAATAGAAACTACAGTGGCTTTAAAAGGACGATTGTATTGTAGAATGCGTAATATTCTAGAACACCACTTCGAGGAGCACTATGTCACTGTCTTCGTGTTATACTTAAACATACGACATAACATACAGTAAAGCCGGGAATGTACTTAAACCACGGAGTTTGACAAAACGATTTCATTTTTTAACTCAGACAAACGTTGCTGTCAACTACACTCTGACCGTCTTACATGTAGCTGTGTCTCCAACTAGTCGTCTTTATTAGCGAATTTCCATAGGAAAAATGAGCTATTGCAGTGGCCCTTATGGTGAGACCCAAGGTCGGGAGTAGCAAATGAGCACCGATCATGGTCCCCAGAACACGTTTTTGGGTGTCATTAAAATTCATATATATATATGTATATATATATGTATATATATATATATATATTTGTCTCGTAGCACTATTTGTTGATCTTGTGTCAGTTACCATTAATTGTTGATCATTTTGAAACGCTTATAACTTAAGTTCTAATTATAGCAGAAATCTAATTTTGACACCATTCAATTCAGAATGAAAAACCGCATATGAAAAGTATCATGTATAGTTATATATACAAAAAAATTGACTTAATTTTAACAACACATTGTTGATCCCAAAATTACCTTCTTTGTTGATCGAAGTTCGTTTTTGTTGATCTAGCTTATTGATCAACAAAAAACTGTTAAAAATATGTTTGTGTTTGTATAAAGCGTGTCCAATAAGTAAAGTAACAAACTTCGGGAAATGGTTCTGTAGGTCAAAATAAGGAAAAAAGTTTATATAAACACAAACCCGAAAATGCTTCGTTTTCTAGATATCCGCCATTTTGTTTTTTGTACAAAATAATTATTATCTAGAGAACGGTTTGATTGATTGAGTTCAAACTTGGCATGCAGTCTAACCAAAGAATTATGTAGCTCAAGAAATATAAGCGATTAAATCCAATCATTATTTTCAAAATGGCGGCTGATTGAAAATTTTTAATCTAAATTACTCAAAAACCGTATATTTTAACAAAATATTTTAAGGAAAATTTTTTGTAGGGCTTTTGATTTTCTATCGGATGGTGTAACTGTCAAAACAATCGGATGAAGGATAATAGTTCAGTTATGTGTAAATAATTGAGGGCTAAAAAAAGGTGTCTTGAAATTTTGTTGGTTAAAATGTGCGGTTTTTTAGTAATTTAGGTTTGAAATTTCCAAACAGGTGCCATTTTGAAACTCATTATTGGATTTAATCGTTTATTTTTCTTGAGATACATAATTGTTAGGTTAAACTTTATGCTAAGTTTGAACTCAATCAGTCAAACCGTCGTTTCTCTAGATAAGAATTATTTTGTATAAAAAACAAAATTTCAATATCTAGAAAACGAAGCTTTTTCGAGCTTGTGTTTATATGAACTTTTTTCCTTATTTTGACCCATAGAACCATTCCTCGAAATTTGACACTTTAATTATGGGACACCTGGATAATAGTTTTCCTTTGTTGTTTTTTTTTATGCATTGTGCATGTTATCATAAATTGTTGTGTGAATTATATATTAATAATAACTTTTTAGCACTTTATGTTGCAATTTCCTACATATATTACTAGTAAATATAACACAGAGTAAATAAAACTCTTCCGGAAAACGTGTTATCTTAATAATAGCTGAAACTAGAAACGGGAAGTTTGTTAAGAATGTTCTTTGTTTCATATGAGATGGTGGAGAATTGAAGTTTTATTTAATTAATTTAAAACAGCATTATTTTCCAGAAACCCTATCCCGGCTATTACTAAAACTAAAACAATAAAAGAAAAATTTAATTTATGTTTTTTTTATTTTGTAATGTTAAACGTCTCTTAACTCTTTTGGAAAACTCTTTACTATAGTTCAGCTTGATAGAAAATAGAAGCTGTAAATTATGGTCGGAGTGTTTTGACTTTGCCATAAACCAGGAAAACATCGTTTAGTTTTTTATTTAAAAACAGAAGAAAATAAGAAACAGTTTTGGAAAACTTGTTACGATATCTGCATAGTGGCTAAAACTAAGGATGCAAAATATTTGTAGAAATGTTTTTTCTGCGCCTTTGGAGATAACGAAGGATACCTATTTTTAATTTATAATTTTTAAAACGGAAGAAAATATTTAAATCCTTTTGGAAAATTTTTGACTATATTTCATTGATGGCTGAAGTTGAAAACTTACATATTCTAGAAATGTTTCTTTTTATGCCGTAACACATTACACTAATTACACATTTTGATAATTATTCTTAAACTGCAGAACATATGAAAACTCTTCTGAAAAACTCGTCATCATACTTAGTAATGGCAACAACTAGAAACGTAAAATTTGATAGGAATGTTTTTATTTTGTGTCGTTAGAAATAACTGGAATACATGTTTTGGTTATTTATTTTAAATCGTAGAAAATAAGAAAACTTGTTACTACATTTCGGCAACTGTTGAAACAATAAATTGTAATTTTTGTAGGCACTTTTTTAATACCGCAGGCTTAATGATTGGCTATTTTACAATTTATTTAAAACGGAAGAAAATATTAAATATCTTGTGGTAAAAACGATTACTTTATCGCAAGAATTACTTCATATAGAATGGGGTATAGAATGTTTAAATGTAAGTTTTAACTCTCTCATCCAGCTTCTACAGTTAGAACCAACATCAGAGTTAATTATGTTTTAACCTATGTGTACTGATAACTGACACTCGATTTACTTATGCACTATGCTGCTACTCAATTTGTATTATGCTAGCACAAACTAAAGACCTTTTGTTCTTTACCCACAAGAAATATATATTTTTTTAAACACACATTCTAAAAAAATAACTTTTTTTGCAAGAATTATACACAAAAGTCTTATGGCAGTGCTATCAGAATAACTAATCTACTTAACACAGAAAAGTATATGTTTTAGTATTGTCTCCTTTATACTATATGTGATAGCCATGGCCGGATTTTTATTCATTATTTCTACATGAATATTTCTAATCCTGTAAGTACAATTATTTTTTTAAAGATAATTAATTTTATATTTATCAATTTAAGAGAAAATCCTTTTTGTGAAGATGTAATGTCAGTACTATAGAAAACAGATCAGTTAAAATATTTGTGTCAGACTTATTATTGACTTTTACAATGCTTGCATATTATCCTATTTCAAAACATAGCAAATTAAAACTGGTTGAGTGTGCCTGTCTCAAGGATAGTAGAGTTGACTCCATAACAATATTAAAGATTTTATTCGTGGAAAAACAACCACCTCTTTCTAAATGCTATAGTATTAAATTCCTAAAAACTAAAGTAGATTGTATTAAAACTATCAAATATTAATTTATAGCATACCTATTGTTACCTTTGCCGCACAATGGGTAGTCATATTTATTAGCCCTAATAAAACAAGGAAATGCCGGCTCAAAGAGGCGATGTTAGGTCAGGTACTGGAGAGGTATCTTGGTATACATCCAAGGGGTGGTAAGGGTCTTAAACACTTAGGCTTGCACTGTGGCCTACAAGTATTCAATTATAACTATTTTGTAGATTAAAATTACTGAAAAAATTATTTATTTTAGGATAAGGAATTTAATTCAATTGTTTAAAATTTTCAAATGTAGGCCTATATGTTCTCGCTAATGGTGCGATTTCGTTTGATTGTTTCATTTAGGTGTGGATTGATCAATAGATAAAAGTTCGTACAGATCATTTAAAAGTGATCACTAAATTTAGAAATATACAATTACATTTTTTATGTTAAATACGAAAATACGTGGAGGGGGAAAAGTCTGAGAACTGCTTAATATTTGGTATATAAGGAAAATTTTAAGGTAGGTGTGATTGAAGACCTACTCTATGTATATTGCAATTATATTCACAACGGTTTAAGATATGGATGTGCGGTTTTTAACATTGATTTTCTCTTAAATTTTTACATTGAAATTATGTATCAGATGACCACTTTATTATTTATAAAAAAGTTACATTCAAAAAGGCAGATTCAAGATGGGAGAAATTTTTTTTACATATTAATAAAATAGTATTTTTACATAGAGTAGGTTCCTTAATCATACCTACCTTCCAATTTTCCTTACATACCAAATATTAAGCCATTCTCAGAATTTTCGAACACCCTGTAATTATAAGAGTATACTGCACTTAAAGCATTGATACTATCTCGTCTCAACATATAGATCAGCGTCGAAACTTCACTAGCTTTCAAACATGTAGTGTTGGTGAAAAGTATTTAACTGTTTTCTTATGAACACCTTTAAAATCAATAAACGGTACCAGGAACTGGCACATACTTTCTTACAAACATATTTAAATTACTAGGGGATACCCCTGCGTGCTCCGCACGCCAACCCCCAATGGAACCTTCTAAAAACAAATGTTATGTTTTATTTATAATAAAGTTATATGATTAATAATAATAACCTCAAAATTAAGATAAAAATAATGATAAATGTTCAAATCAAATTATTTCTTATATTTCATAACAGCAGTTATAATAATGGTTAAAAGAACCAGCAAGGCTCAGGACTACACTTTAAAACCCTAACCTAAAATCTAGAAATACAAAAATAATTGCTTCAAATTTTGAAATCAGCTGTTAATGGAAATATTGGAACAGACAGCTGTATATTATCTGTTCTTTTATTCAATTTATTGTTATGGTAATAAATTGGTAAATACATGTGTTGGTTTATCATTCTAGGCCTAACCTAAGAATTTTTTCCGTCTAAATTTACAATTATTGAAATAAAAAAAGGTTTTTATCGAAATGAATTATAGCCTATGTTACTCAGGTAAAGTGTTGCTTTTTATCAGTAAAACTATTTTTTCAATCGGTTCAGTAGTGCCAGAGATTACCCCCTACATACAAACAAACAAACTTTACCTCTTTATGATATTAGTATAAATGTATGAAGAGTTTATAGGACAGCCATACAACCTTCCAAAAATCACACTTATCAGGTTTCTCTATGTGTGTGTCAACGTGTATCTTTTATGGGTTAATAAGTAGCAGATTTTATTTAAAAATATAATTTACTTTAACTGTCATATTATTTTACAGAACAGCTGTTTTATGTTTTTAATTTATTTATTTAATACCAAATGTTTTAATGTAAACTGCAGAACAGCTGTTTTATGTTTTTAATTTATTTATTTAATACCAAATGTTTTAATGTAAACTGCAGAACAGCTGTTGTATGTTTTTAAATTCTCGTCTATTTCTTAGGGGGATTTTTCGTTTTTCGGGTATCTCAAAAACCCCTTAGTTTTTAATTTTACAAAAAACTTATATTTTTCCCTCGTTTCTTGAATCGATACCTTTAATTTGACACCTCTCACATCATCCTCCGATTTACCAAATTCCCAAAATTTTGAATCTAAAATTTTGCTTACAGAATTATATATAAGGATTAAACAGATTCACTGTGACTTCATAATTGTATGTGGGGTAGGAGAGGTGATTTATTAAAGTAGGAGATTAACTAATAAATATTATTATTATCTAGAGAGGTAACTATTCCATCAATTTCGAACAAATTTGAAACAAACACGTCAATTAGGCCTGTATAGATGCACTAAAAAATTTGGAGAAACAACCCCCTTTATGGCCAAAAAACCCCCAAAAATCAGTTATTATTATTATTAGCTAAACGAAAATTCTTAGAAAAATGCTGTTTTTTGCATTAAAGGCTACAAATAAGCCAAATTTTATCAAAATCGTTAGAGCCGTTTTTTTTTTATAAAAAAATAACTGATTTTTTGGGGGTTTTTTGCCAAAAAGGGGGTTGTTTTTTAAAAATGTCCAAACCCGTTTTTCGTGCATCCATACAGGCTTACTTGACATGTCTGGTGCAAATTTGTTTGAAATCGATTGAATAGTTTTCGCTCTAGCTTTATATACATACAGACATATACATACAAACAGACATACATACATGAATACATACAAACATACAGGCAGACATTTTGTAAAAAACATTTTTTGGACTTAGGGGGTCCCAAAACGGATATTTCCACAAAAATCTCAACATCGATTTTTTTGCGATCACTATACTTTCTCTGTACTATAGTATAGTGAGAAAGTAAAAGGGTTTGAATCATTATTATTGTATTTTGTGTAGCGCTAGTCTATACGGTTTGTTATTAAATAGGTTCAGTCCTCTTTCAATGTAGTGACATAGTATGTTTAATTTTTGAGCATACAGTATTACTTAATAAAATTAGTAATATTTAGGTAGTTTTTACAAGAAATGTATTTATATATCAAGCTATATGTCATTAAAAACTTGCATTTTACTACAGAGTAAACATACTTTAATTCTGGTCAGGAAGCTTTTGGCAGTCAATACAATAAACTAGGAGAAACATCAGTGAGCTTCGCATGCATATACTCTTATAACCTCTGCACAAGTATTTTATAAACTTTTGCATTAAACTTGTAAGTACCCTAACTAATGATAATAAGTGGGATTAATTGTTTAAATCAAATTATTAAGTAAATGATATATAACAAGAATTATAAGAACTGTTAAAAATAACCAGCATAATTTAGGTTCTCTTCAATATAAATCTAACCTACAGACTACTCAATCAATTATTAATTGAAACAATATAAGTAACAGATGATTATTGTACCAACACTTAACATCGTCAATGTGCTCTTCTATGTCTTTTATATAGTCAAATAGTTTTTTTTTAACTATTTAAGATTTTTGACCATACATTTTAAATATTTGGAGATATAACCAAACTTTAAAGGCAAAGTATGTATATGTTTAAAAAGCATTATTTGGTATTTAAGTAGAAATAAGTAGTATTTACACTAGATCTGATTGTTAGGTAATCATTTTACATATTGTCATTTATATTTATCAAAAATTCTATATTATTACTGTTGGAAACTTGAAGTTAAGTACTCGAATTAAATTTTGATAGAACTCCATATATCATAAGCAAAGTTTGGTAAAATTGTTAATTCTGAGTAAAACATAAAAATGCAAAAATCAATTATGAAAACCGATTACGGCCGCCAACTTAAAACAAAACCATAAAGTCAAAACTTTGAAAATGTTCTTTTAAAAGATATTTATAATAATTGGGTAACTCTCATCTACAGTAAATATTTCTTTAAAAATTACAGCCACGTCCATAATATACTTTTTGGGCCATTGGAATTTGAAAACAAATATTTCTCTTAGATTAATTTGAGTTGCAAAATATTGAAGTTTTAGCAGAAACCAAGCTAAACCGATTCTGGTATTAAAATTAGTTTCTATAACGATGGATTGACCATACTTTAAAACATTTTTGTTGAGATATTTGCCATGTTAGTTCTGGTTAAAAAAAAATAAAGAGGAACCCAGAACTAGAATACTAGAACTGAGACGTCTGGAAAACAATAACCTAAGTATAAAAGAATGAGAGAAACCACTGTCACAAGGCACCGGCGTACAAAGAATGAATCTTATTTTTTTTTAGGTAAGTCAACATAGGTCTAGTTTTATTTTTTCTATTTAGTTTATACATGTGTTAGTTCTTCACTAGACAACGAGAGTTTATTTATACTCTCAAAATGTCACGTATTACTTTCTATACAAAAATGATTGCAAATGTTGTAACAACAACCAACAACAAAATGTAATAATAAACCGATTAGTTTACTGCCTATACGTAAAGTTCCCAGTTATA
>JAGFPH010009412.1:18389-46522 GCA_018207615.1 Philaenus spumarius | reverse complement strand
CTTTCTTAGTGAGCACCTATGGCCCTAGAGGAAGCTACATACCGAATTTCATTCCAATCTGTTCTGTAATTTTGGAGAAATCGTGATTTAGTCATTTTTACCCCCCAAACCCCCGCTAAAATTTCCAATTTTTTAAAACCCTTTTTTTGTGATCACCTATGGCCCTAGAGGAAGCCACATACCAAATTTCATTCCAATCCGTTCGGTAGTTTTGAAGAAATCGTGATTTAATAAATTTGATCCCCCCAAACTCCCATAAAATTTCGAATTTTTTCAAAATCTTTCTTAGTAAGCACCTATGACCCTAGAAGAAGCTACATACCAAATTTCATTCCAATCCGTGCGGTAGTTTTGAAGAAATCGTGATTTAATAACTTTGATCCCCCCAAACTCCCCTAAAATTTCGAATTTTTTCAAACTCTTTCTTAGTAAGCACCTATGACCCTAGAAGAAGCTACATACCAAATTTCATTTCAATCCGTTCGGTAGTTTTTGAGAAATCGTGATGAGTGAGTCAGTGAGTGAGTGAGTGAGTAGTATTTCACTTTTATATATTGTATTGATTTATTTTTTTCGCCAGTACTTTGTTTTATAAATGTTACATGACAATAACCTTTTTATTATACTACTTCATAAATATAAAGGCCGCAACAAAGAAGCTTATTTGGTAAAGTTTTGTTTGTACATCATTTAAAAGAGAACAATTCGGCTTGATTAAACTCATCGAACTCAGTGAGCGAAGTGAACTTTGAAAAGGCTAGCCTTGTGCTATTGCTTTAGTGCGTTTTAAAGTTTCTTTAGAATTCACGTGTAATTTCTTACTAATTTTGGTGTTTTTATACAGGGGGTTTACAAACTCCCTGGAAAAATGTTGTGTATTACTAGTTTTCTGTCTGTCCGTCTGTGTTTTTTACAAATTATTTTGTAACTTTAGTACTATTTTAGATAGAAACTTCAAATTTGGCACGAACGTGTACCTTGGTAGGTCGAACAAGTGTATACAATTTGGTTACGACATCTTAAACAGTTTCAAAATGGAGGCCATTTAAAATCTTTGATGTTAAATTTCACGAAAACCGTAATTTTATAAAAAAATATTACCGGTAATAAAAAATGTAGAATTTTAAGACGAACAAAATCATACTTTATTTTTGCAATCGGATAATAAATAACAGAGTAATGAGAAATTTACCTAATTATGTAACAACAGTACACGGCAAATTGTTGTTTAGTGCAAATTTTTTATGATATTTATTTCAGTAAATTTCAGTAAATTCGCTCCATATTACAAAAAGTACCTCACTTATATCCAAGCAATACTTGTGGTTTAGAATTATTCCATATTGATGCACTCAGTACTCCCATTACGAGTGGAGAATACATTTGTTTAATGACTAAATAGGAACTTTGAAAGATACCTCCGTCTGTAAACTGATCCAAATATCCGTTTGTTAAATAAAAGTGACCATGTTGTTTTTTATTCGTTACAGTTCCTCTTTTACACTATGTAATTTTGTAAACCAAATAAATAAATTTCAATTAAAAAATTAATTAGTAAAAATACTTAATAAATTTTCACACCACAACCCCGTATTATTTCACTTTCTCCCTCTTATTCCTCCGTGGAAAATTTACTTTTATACATCTCTGCAAAGCTAATGAAATTCCTTTCTCAGTATTTATCTGGTTAAAGTGCTTTCAGTCGCAATGCCCTGAGCCAAATGTTTACTTTATCTCACTCCTCTTTAAGAAACAGCGAGGAGGAGATATTTTAACTTTTTTTAATTTTTAAAGTAACATTTGACCATCGACTATCCTGCAGTAAATGTGTAAAAGTTAAAGACTCGATTAAGTGGAAAATAAAAAAATTCTAATATTTTTTAACTAAAACTCGACACTCACAGATACACTATTTATAAACATTACATCCAAAAATGCAATTCACTAATTAAATTCTATTGAACTTAATAACTTGAAATTTAGGACTAAATATCTTGCAATGCAAACGATTTTATGTATTGTCTAAGCATCATTCCATAATTGCACCCGTTTTCACCGTGGTAATACACTAAAGAACGTTGCATCACATAATAAACGTAATTAAATATTAAGTTTATATTATGTGTGCATATTTTAGCTGCTCGGTGATATAAATAAACAACCCTTGCCATAGTGAAACAAATAAAACAATCTCTTAGCTTGTACCTTGCCTCAGCTGGCTTTAATAAATTATCAAACACTAATTTACAAAAACGTCACAAATTCTTTCTAAAAGGCGGTTTTCAGCAAAGCTTTTCATGTTCTGTGTTGTCAACTGATCTCAATAATTTGATTAGTTTAAGTTTCCAGTTTAGTAGCCGTTTTCCTTTACAGTGAATTTACTTTGAAGATTTTATCTCTAAAGCAAATTATTACTAAGATCTGCATCTATGGAGCCATTTGCTTGAGATATTGTTTATTATCTGATCTTAATGATGAAGCATTGGAGTTTCCTATTTAACTGTTCATTGTACATTCCAGTGTCAGACAGATGTTTAAATTATTGCATTGTTTGTTTATTAAATTATGATCTATGAGGTTAATTATTTTTTCCTTTCTTAAAAGTAATTGCATAATACATCTAAATAGTAAATTAATATACGTATTAATATTCACATTCATACCAACATCTGAAACATTTTGGACCTTCCAATTTTCACAAACCATCGGCCTTTTTAAAACCCTGGCAAGAAAGAAATTGTTATCCGAAAGGTAATTAACGCACTAACATGAGATAAGTAGTTTGTGAGTTAAATTCTAACAAACAATCTTACCCTCAGTACAGGTTAAAACAATCTGGTTAAAACTACCTACTCAAGTACATTACTTACTTCCTGTACTTAAAACACTACCACAACAAACAAGATTTAGGTTACAGATTGTGTTATAAAGTTGGCCAACCTGTCTACTTAAATTATGTACAGTTTATCTTCCCCTCACTGACTGCAACATGATTTATTAAACAGAAACAATGATAAATTGACTTTCAAGAAGAAAAACGTCTGCTTTAACGTGTATGAAGAAACGACGTGAAGCAATTTAAGATAATGATATTTCAGTTTTTTGCCGATTTTTATGTATGGGATACTTAATAAAGGTAACACTTCAATTGTATGTTTTAAGTTTTACTTTACGGTATTGATTAAAATTTCACCCGTTAGTAGCCTACGTTCATCGGTCAAGAGGAACATCATTTTTCCAGCGAAGTGATAATGTAAAGTGCATTAGGTTGGCTTTTTGAAATTGAAGGTGAAAAATATTTCTTTATTTTTGTGATTAACTAAGGTTGTTAAGTAAAAAGCATATTTTTTATTTTTTTTTTAGTAATTATATACATACGGTATATAAATACCTTATTAAAATTATGCAAAACAGCCCCAGCCGGAGACCAGATATCTAGTCATATCCCGTCAGCTTGGAAGCGAGCCAACCACCGTTTGCTTTACTTCCGCCCTCCTACCCTCAAACCACAGATATGATTAGATATCTGGTCTCATTAGCCTAGATTCGAACCCAGCATCTTCTGATCTGGAAGAAGCAACGTTATCCACTAGGCTAAGGCTTCATTAAAGAAAACTGACATATTAACAAAACTTCAGTTACTTTACTATCAGTATAAATATTATGTGTAAAGTAAAATATAGTTTATCAGCACCATCTAGGAGTGGTTATAGGAAGTTTGCTTGGTTGCTCTTAAGTTTAAATCTGTATAATTTGTATGTGTGAGAGTTAAATTAAACCGAAATCTGTCTACGTTCTTTTAAAACGATATCACGAGTATACAATGATTGGAAAGCCCGGTCATAAGTGTATACAACCGTAGTTTGGATTTTTCAGCACAGTTAGTTTCTATTCTCAATACACTGCTTTATTAACGAATTTCCATTGGAAGGTGAGCTATTACAGTGACCATAAGGGTGAGACCTAAGCACGGGAGTATTAAATGAGCACCAATCATGGTCCCCAGAACACGTTTTCGTGGTGTCAATAAAAACTGTATATGTATATGTGTTCGCTCTTTAACAGCCGCATTTTACACCCGATTTGTTACACACGTTGGTTTTCTAAGTGGCTCGGACGAATTTGTCAGCCAACAACCTTAAGCTCTTTTTTGACAGGAAGTAATTTTGTTTTGCTATTTTACTTTCTCACTATACTATAGTATAGAGAAAGTATAGTGATCGCAAAAAAAATCGATGGTGAGATTTTTGTGGAAATATCCGTTTTGGGACCCCTGAGTCCAAAAGTGGTTTTTACAAAATGTCTGTCTAGTATGTCTATATGTCTGTATGTATGTCTGTATGTATGTCTGTCTGTATGTCTGAATGTCTGTATGTATACAAAGCTAGAGAGAAAACTGTTCGATCGATTTCAACCAAATTTGCGCCAGAAATGTCCAGTAGGCCTGTATAGATGCACGAAAAAGGGTTTTGAAACATTTTGAAATAACCCCCTTTTTGGCCAAAAACCCCAAAAAATCAGTTATTATTTTTTTATAAAAAAAACGGCTATAACGATTTTAATAAAATTTGGCTTATTTGTAGCCTTTAATGTACCCTACCATATGCAAAAACCCGCATCTTTCTAAAATTTCTCGTTTAGCTAATAATAATAACAATAACTGATTTTTGGGGGTTTTTTGGGCATAAAGGGGTTTTTTTTCAAATTTTTTAAAATCTTTTTTACGTGCATCTATAAAGACCTAATTGACGTGTTTGGTGCAAATTTGTTCGAAATCGATCAAATAGTTTTCTCTCTAGATAATAATAATAATATTTATTAGTTAATCTCCAACTTTAATAAAAAACTCTCCTACCCCACCCTACAAGTCACAGTGAATCTGTTTAGTAATTTTTGGTGTTTTATGTAAAAATATATACATATAGGAGGTTATTCTACACAGCTCATTTGGTTCCCCTTTGCTCATTCTGAGAGCGAAGCAAAGCATTAAAAAATCCGATGCCTCAAGGTCAGGGTGCAAACTTACAAATCAAGTTTTTCCACTGCGAGCGGAACGAAGAAGCACTTGAGCCGGGGAAGGAGGCTGAGATACAATTTAGTACAAATATATTTCGTACACACAGGCAGCAATTCAACGTATTCGTGAGTAAACCGATTTCCCAAACAGTTGGTTAAGACCCTAAGTATAAACTTAATGTTGGCAAATCGCTCAACTCACGTCAGTGGATCTACTGTGTGATCGAATAATTTTGACTATTAGCATAGATCATGAATAATAAATAGATCTTGCATCCATACGGCAGCAGTGTGGCGAAAATTAGGTTGTCGGGAAAATAGTGCATGATCGAGCCGCGAGGTAGCGCTAGGGAGAAATCATTGGTAGCATTGGTGTTTCACGCAGCTTCCATTGTTTCCACAATAGTTAGCGCCACTATCGTCGAATTTCCAGTGGAACGAAATATTGCATTGGATCGGAGTTTTATTAGGTTATTCAAATACAATGCTATTAGGGAATATACGGCTCATTTACTGCCTACCAAAAAAAGCTTAGTGGGTGAGTAAATCGATTTCGTAGTGAGAGAAGGAGTTGATATTTTCATAATTCATTATCACAGCAACCTGTTGGATACAAAGTAAAACAGCTGATTAGGTATTGAGCAACACGAATTATTTTAAGATAGAGTATAGACAGATTTAATTGGTCTTCTTAAAAATTACTACAGCTTTAATTCTGCGTCGGAGAGAGCAGATATTGCCTGTGCTAATTTTTTAAATGACCTAACACAGTTAAAGTTATGATTTCGGTAATTCATGGAAGTTAGGTCTATATTTTAAAATAATACAGATTTACGGAAAAAGTCATCGCTTTCGACTACTACGCAGAGAATTCGAACCCCTTGTTTTTAGAGTATCTGATTTTACTTTTGACTAAGTGAATTTATATGAAACCGTTCACAAATTGAAAATACAACTTTAAAATAATATAATTATTGGGTTCTAATTGGACGGTGTTATGCATCACTAGACCAAGCGCCAAAAAGTGATTCTGAGATAATTGACCTTAAAGTTTTTACTTAATTAAAAATACACATGTGAAAAAAACCACTTAATATTTTTTCAGTTAGTGAAGTATGTTATACCTAACTTAGTTTCAAAATCTCATTTTACTAGTTTATGAAATTACTCTAAAAATAAATAAAATGGCTTTTAGTCTACTGATGCTTTTTTGGTTTTTGTGAACTTTTTTTCCACCACAAGCCCAACACACTTTAGTCTTTTAGTCTAGTGATGCATAACACAGTACGACACATGCAATGAAGCATCAGTATACTGCAGACCTTTTTAAAACAAATTTGTTATAGTTTATCGGTAAAAATTTCTGCTGTTTAGCATTATCTAAGAGGCAGTTTACTCACATTAATTATTTATTTCAACGTTGCAGCATACTTATTGTTGCAGATTGATTTAAAAATTATAATAGGCGTGAAAATACCTATTATTTTAAAATTAAATTACAAGTGAAAAAACATTGACCAATACCAATGTGTGTAAGCTGAGAAATCAATTTCAAAATAAAAATACTATTATTTTTGTTAAAGAAAGGTTTGAATAAAATGTATACTCTCAGTTAACTTACTTTATTTTGAGCAAAAAATTACAATAATGAACAAAATTAAATAGGTAATTGGGCTGTAATTAGCTTACTCATTTTCTATTTCGAAGTCTAGTTCTCCGTTGAAGCCATCTATGTCATCTTCTACTTCTTCGCTGCCGATAAGAGACTTGTTTATCGACTTCGCATCTTTTGGTATCAGTGATAAAAGAAACTTTAGGTCTTCAAGCTTTGAATTAGAAATTGGTTTCCCAGCCGGCCACAGAGGAATTAAATGATCACCCAAATTGTGTAGTAGTTGTGAAGAAGGACGACCTCTATTTTGCTTCTTTTCAATATCTACTTCTACTGCATTGATTTGCTTGAAGTCACTTTTCATGAATATGCTAAGAGGACTTTCTTTTCTGATTTCAATTTCTCTTGTATTCAGCCAGCTTATTTGTTCTTTTCTAACATCTGTTTTTCTATTAGATATTAAACCTTCCAATTTCTTTGTTCCCAAAAATTCTTGCTTTGCCATTCTGTGAACAACTAAAGGATTTTTTTCCGGCATTGCTTCATTACATTCATATAATCATCTACTGAATACAACCGTTGCTGTAGTTTCAGGGCACACTCAATGTCACCAAAGTCGCTGTCGTTTGGTAGAAAACTATGTCCCGGGACAAGATATCGCAATATAATTTTTTCAATAGTGGGGTGTTTCTCCATAATTGTTTTCAACATTAGAACTATTTTAATGTTGCGATTTTGACCGTCACATGAGTCCGACCAAAGAATGAGTTGCTTTGCAGTTACAGTGTCTTCAATGTGTTTTTTTAGGCAGCTACCCACCTCCTGAGCTCCCCGGCCAGCCTCGCCTTCAATCCATACATAACAGTGCCCTTTACTATTTTTTCCACTGTGTATACCTAAATTATATACACACAATTGCCTCTTATAATATACTATGTTTGTAGGAATCCTAGGAAGTGGAAGAGTTTTCTCTAAATCATAGCACAATGTTTCTAAATCAGGCTGATCCTTGGCTTTTAACATGTCTTACTTCCTCTTAGCCTGTGCATTTTCTGCTTTTTCCAAATGAAAATATTTTTCTTTCTTCAAATTTTCTAATTTTGTATTATCAACACAATCCTTAATTTCCTCAGCTAATTGGTCGCATACATTGCAAGTATCTTTCTTTAGCTTTTTTCTGCGAAAATTGAATCGGGTCAAAAATATTTTGCACTGATTATGTTCAAGAATAAAACTGTAAAACATAAATAGTTTTCACAACACTTTTTGATAACAATACAACACTGAAGCAAAAGAGTATACAGCTGATATATTGATATTATGAAGTCTGGCCTGCTCAGTGCTGCCACATTTCCAGTTTTGTATCACAAGACCAAAGACCAATACATTTCACTTGGTCTACTGAAGCAAAATAAAACATTGGTTTGTGGCTTTTAGGTTTGTGATGCAGAATAGAAAATCTAGTATAAGTGAAATGGCACTTGGTCTTTTTAAATATTACTAGGCAACCATTACTAGTATTACAACAGAGATTTTTTGGTATATAGTTTATATCATTTTCTAACAGAATGCGCCATAATAGTGATTTTTACGAAATGGCACTTGGTCTAGTGATGCATAACACAGTCCAATTAGTGTGAAGTTATTAGATAGTAGTCGATACAGAAAGGTAAAAGAGTTTGATTTCTCAGCCGCTAAAACACTCACGCCACCCCTGTGATGTTTATACTGTCTTTATTTGCCTTCACATGTTGATTACTTATATCAGGCTTCAGTACTTTATAATTAATTAAATTTACATCCCTTTCATCTTCACTGGTAGGGCGGAGTTGCACCCCATGTGTGGTCATTAAACCTTGCGAAATGTCAGGGTGTATTTTTAGTCAATCATAAACCCTCTCTCAATACTTTTGTTTTCTTAATTCACAGAGGAACATTCAGTCTGAAAATCCGACACATGTGAGACGACTATTCGATGCAACACATCATTACTAAAATAGTAATCAGGTTATGCCTATTCGATAGTTGGGGAATATCGAGTTAATAAGTTTTGTTTTAGAAATGTGGGTTCCGTATTGCCAGTCTTCCGTAACATTTTACTAAAATTATATTAATAACATGCATTTACACGTCTACAGATGTACATATAGTAAATAGTAAACATACTTTTAGTCTGTACGTTTGTGCACACTAATCTCCTCAATTCCTGAACCAAATTTGTGTACTTTTTAGTGATTTATTGAGATAAGCTTTATTATTATAGTTTATTTATTACAGTAACCCCTCAGAAGAAAGAAAAAACAGCATAAAAATGAAAGAACATAAAATCGTTTGCATTGCATTAGTCCTACATTTTGAGTTATTAATTTCAATAGAATTTAATTAGTGAATTATATTTTTGGATGTAATGTTTATAAAGAGTGTATCTGTGAGTGTCAAGTTTTAGTTAAAAAATATTAGATTTTGTTTATTTTCCACTTAATCGAGTCTTTAACTTTTACACATTTACTGCAGGATAGTCAATGGTCAAATGTTACTTTAACAATTTAAAAAAAAGTTAAAATTTCTCCTCCTCGCGGTTTCTTAAAGAGGAGTGAGATAAAGTAAACATTTGGCTCAGGGCATTGCGAATGAAAGCACTTTAACCAGAGAAATACTGAGAAAGGAATTTCATTAGCCTTGCAGAGATGTATAAAAGTAAATTTACCACAGAGGAATAAGAGGAAGAAAGTGAAATAATACGGGGTTGTATTGTGAAATTGTATTAAGTATTTTTACTAATTAATTTTTTAATTAAAATTTATTTGTTTGGTTTACAAAAGTACATAGTTTAAAAGAGAAACTGTAAGGAATAAGAAACAACATGGTTACTTTTATAGAACAAACGGATATTTGGATCAGTTTACAGACGAAGTATCTTTCAAAGTTCCTTTTTAGTTCAAAAAGGCAGTCATTAAAAAACTCTATTCTCCACTCGTAATAGGAGTACTGAGCGCATCAATATGGAATAATTTTATACAACAGGTATTGTTTAAAATTAGCTGCGGTACATGTGAAATATGAAGCAAATTTTAGCAATATTTTTGAAAATATCCTGAAATTTAAAAACATTATTTAAACAAACCGTACTAATATCCCAAAAGTAAAGTTTTTTTTTAATCGACAGTGAAATACATTTAAATTTTGGAAGTACATACTTTGGCTCACTGAAATTCATAGTAGAATATTGCTTGGATTCTGATAATACACAATTGTAACTAGCTGTATACCCGTGCTTCAGAATTCCTTTTGAAAATTAATAATTAATAATACAATTTATCCCTTCTCCAGCTAGTTTGTAGAATTGAACCTGAGAAACAGGGTTGCCAGCATAGACACTCCTTTCACTCCCGCACATCCTCCTTCATGGAAATCTTACCTGATAAAATCCCTTGTAAACCTCCTTGGACCTTCCAATATGAGATTGCATCTACCTAACAATATCTCAAAGAAATACCTTCCTGAAATTCAGAGAGAATTAGAAGCTATCAACAGCCACTAAAAACAACACTACAAAATATTCATAGATGGAGCAGGATATTTTGTAGACTATACCAATTAGTGCCCGCACATTCTGCATCAAGAACAGATATAGAGTTACTAGCAATTGGTGCAATTCACATCTACGGCGTGGAAAAGCAGGATGTTTGTGTTCTATGGGTGTACTACAGCTTCTGAAGCAGTACAAAACATCAAACTATTATCATAGAGTAAGCGATATTCACTCTATGCTGGGAAAACTAAAAAATAGAAACATTTGCTCCAATGGGTCCCTGTATGAGGTAAAGAAGAAGCAAATAAAAATAGGTGGGATAGCTGCTGACCTGGGCCCGATTACATCAAGGAACCTATCTATCGCCGAATGCCAGTCTTGCTCTTTGTAATAACACTCTACAAACTAAATGGGTTGAACAGTTGAATGGCGAGAAAAAGGGTCTTCATTTGAATCCATATAAACTTAAAATAAACCTACATACTGTAAGGTTGTTTTTCTGAGATTAAGGTTTTCGGGAGATTACTGAGAGAACACTTTGTATATGTTCTGAATTTATAAAGGATCTTTTGAATTATAATATTTGCAAGTTTTAGGGGCGTCCACCAGGTCCAACCTATGGACCAATGTTTTACTTGGCTAGAGAAGTACACCTAAGTATAGGGTATTAACAATTACAGAGACACAGTTTTCTTAGTCAAAATCAAGTTTAATAAATTAATTAATTAACTCTCTCTTTTCAAACTCTTTCAATGCCAGAGGTTACTTTGTCAAATTTACCTGAATCAATTATAGGTTTCTCACCTTATTTGTATACTGAAATTAAACTGACAAATTATCCCCGTTATCTATGGTTCATCAGGTGCTCTTAAAACATCAAAGTACTTTAACAAATTATTTAAATTAGGATGTCGACCCTCTCTTAGCATATTGAATAACCCATTCTACATTTATACAAACACATAATATTTCTACCTTAAACTCTGAGCACTAATTCCACCTTTTCAACACCTTGATTCTAACTCTTTCAAGGAATGATCGAACCCGCTCATGTATATAAATATTTGTAATCCATTACTCATGAATTTGAGTGTTAAGTCATTAATTGACTCAGAATGGTCTGCTTATTAATTAATTATTCTATAATATTTAATTGTTTGGTATATGATTCAATGTTAGTTCTAAACCTCAAAATCCGTCTTACAAATATTTAGTTAAATTCAATTTACTCACATATTAATCTCCTTCCTTTACACAACACCACTCTCTACAAGATTTTAAATAGTAATTACACCCACGCACTCGCACACACTATTTACCGAATTTCTGTTGATGAATTACTCCCTAACTTTACTTTCACTACCGATTACACGTGTTTGGTTTTAGTATGCTATTTTTTCTTTTGTTGAATTGATGCCTTGACCCCTTGAAGAACAGTTATTAAAAGACATGCTTTATTTCTCTCTTCCTCCCCTCTTTTTCTTTCCACGTCTCGTTGTTTCCTCACTATTGGTTGATTTCTGAATTTTGTCACTATTTGATTGGGCCACTCGATTTCCTTTAGGTTGCTTTTATTATGGTTCCACCTGGAATGTATAGTTCATCGTCCTCGGTCGATTAGACGCGTGCTATAATGCTTAGTTTGCGTTTACGTTTGCAGTTTTATTTTTATGTCCCAAGCTATGTTCTGTAAAATTACTTTTGTTTTAAATATTCTTATTGCATTTATTTATTTGTTTTATTTCTTCTTTATTTTATTTAATTGTAAAGTGGTTGGGGTGAGTTATTAACCCCAACCCTTACAATACAAACAAACACAGAAATTTTACCGATTTATATTATTGGTATAGATTATAGTGTGTAGCTTGTATGCGTTATAAAAGAGTCAAATTTCACAGAGATCCATTTATATATTCTGGAAAAATATAGACGTAGAAAGACAAACGTTCACGTTATACTACATGTTCCTTCTTTATTTCTATGGCAAGAAGTCAAAAAACAATGAGAAACAAAATATTACAAATCCTCAATTTTTTGTATTCAAAGTCCATATTTCTGAACAAAACTTACTAACCGTGCTTTCCTAAACGTAATCATGATAAATCGTTCATTTAAATTTGTTGTTAACAAACAATTATATCCTTGAATCATTTGTTATGTTAGTACTGGCTCACTAACCGAGTGATTGTTTAAAGAATTTTGTTTACACAGTATAAGAGTGCTGTTAAAAATGCCAGTACGAAACATAATATTTAGCGAGTTATTCAGTGCTGGAAAAGTAAGAATAATGAGTGAAGCTGGTTAAATAACTTAACTCTAAACAAATAAACATGAAACTAAATCAATAGATTTCGGGTGTGAGTAAATGCAGGGAAAGAGGGACACAGAGAGCGAGCGCTAATGTTATAGTTTTGTCACTGGTCTACCGGCCTCCTTACTGTTAATGTGCTTTACATTTATATTTTCCCACTTTTCATCTCTTAAAAACAATGAATTCGCCATACTAATAGTAGTAGTAGATGTACTTTTTCTTTTCGTTTTTTGGTTGGGGGCGAATTAACTGCAGTACTTCCAAATATAGGAAACTGGTTTATGAATTATTTTCAAGAATATTTTTATAATTATGTGCTTTAAGGGATAATATACTCGAAAATATAATAAAGTAAATTTTTTTGGAACAAAAACTGGGTTCACTGAAATTCGTGCTAAAATATTGTTGAGTTTTTATAACTGGAATATACGGGATAGCATGCTTTATAACTATAGCATATTATAGTTTTATCTGTTCTGGAGAAATTGTCTTAAATAGGTGTTAAAATAATTCGACCACGCAGCTGGACCGCTGACGTGATTTGAGCAAATTTACAAAATTAAGTTTATATGCCTGTTTTAGGGTTTCAACCAACAATTTGGGAAATAGGTCTATTCACGAAGGCGTTGTCTGTGTGTAAGCAATATATTAGTAGAATTTGTTTGCGCCTAGTGGCCTCGCGAGTTTGCACCACTTGGCTTCGAACCGGGTACTTTTATGGCATTTTACGTTTTGTTCGATTTTAGTTGAACCAAGCAAGCTATAAGGTCGCGTAAAAAAAACAAAATGTGCAGAATAACATCCTACATTTATATTTTTAGAAAAAACTTTGGAAAAATCATTCTCGTTGTAAAAATCTAAAAAATAGATACTTCCGGTGAAAAAACGTACTTCCGGTTGTTGGATTTGTTTGGCTAACGAACTCATCCGAGCGACATAGACAACCAACACGTGTACCAAATTTATACCAAGTCGGACTTAGAATGCGGCCTCTAGAGTGCGAACACATATATACATATATATATATATATATATATATATATATATATGAATTTTAATGACATCCCAAAACGTGTTCTTGGGACCATGATCAGTGCTTATTTGCTTTAAACATGATGTTATTTAGCTTCCAAGAATGCAATTATTATAATAATGGGTAGTTAATTACCTTATTTTTATCCGTCGAGCACTCTAAAATATATCCTTTCTGGATAATCTTAGCTTATTTGCTACTTCCGACCTTGGGTCTTACCATAAGGGCCACTGCAATAGCTCATTTTTCCTTTGGAAATTCGCTAAAAAGCAGTGACTCGAGTGACCATACACGTGTTCATTTTTGAGTTTTAAGAAACCCACAAAAATAACAAGTACACAATTCTAAAAACCCTAGGTTTTTATTTGGGCCACAGCTTTAAGTAAAACGGGTTTTCTCCGTCCTCTACTGAACGTAGTTCGAGGATATAACTTTTAAAGTTGTATTTAAAAACAGTTTCAACTCTTTAACTGAAGTATAATAACTACACCCCATCTTTGTCAAAACATTCTCGCCACAATTGTGTGGAAATAAGTTTTGTTGAGAAGTAATTACAATTTCAGTTCTTAAAATGAAAACTACTCCAACTCTGTGCTCTGCAAAGATCTTATTACGTCTCTTCCCACAGCTGCCATAAACCGTCAGAGTTTACAACGCATGCGTAGGTCTACAACATTAGTTATATATTATTGCAACTTGAAGTAATTGCAAAACTTTCCTCATAATACTTGTTCCACAGCTTAGTGACGATACATGTTGTAGAGTTTATAAAAGCTGGATAGCTGGTATTCAAGTTATTACTTCAAGAAATAAAATAATTCGACCACGCAGCTGAACCGCTGACGTGAGTTGATCAAATTTCCAAAATTAATTTTATAGGCCTATGTTTGAGGGTTTCAACCAACAATTTGGGAAACAGCACGACGGTGCTGAATAGCTGCAAAATGGTTCGCACGCCATTCGGCATATTGGGAGTATCTTCAATACACAAAGCATTGCGTGCTTCGCACGCCAACCCACGTATTATGAGTATCTTCAATACACAAAGCATTGCGTGCTTCGCATGCCAACCCCCGTAATGGGGGTACCTTCAATACACAATGCATTGCGTGCTTCGCACGCCATTCAGCATATTGGGATTATCTTCAATACACAAAGAATTGCGTGCTTCGCACGCCAACTCCCATATTGAGTATCTTCTATACACGATACATTGCGTGCTTCGCACGCAATTCCTCATATTGGCAGTATCTTCAATACACAAAGCATTGCGTGCTTCGCACGCCAACCCCCGTATTATGAGTCTCTTCAATACACAATGCATTGCGTGCTTCGCACGCCAACCTCACGGTAGAATCCACCACATGGCTTTGAACAGGGTACTTCTATGGTATTTTACGTTTTAATCGATTTTGGGGGGACCAAGCGAGCCATAAGGTAGCGTAAAAAATAAAATGTGCAGAATAACATCTTATATTTATATTTATAGAAAAACTTTAAAAATTCATTCTCGTAGGGAAAATCTAAAAACTAGTTACTTGCGGTCAAAAAACGTGCTTCCGTTTGTTGGATTTATTTGAGTGATTTTTAATGATACCACAAAACGTGTTCTGGGGACTATGATCGGTGCTCATTTGTTTCTCCCGACCTTAGGGCGTACCATAAGGGTTAATGCAACATTTTTTCATTTTAAATAGACTTTTAAAACGAAATGTTACATGACCTACCTTGCCATTTAAAATTTTCGAGTTACAGCAATTCGAAATTGAGTTTTGATTTTTTCGAAATTTATTTCGAGTGGTTCAACCAAATACTGTACTCCCAAATATCGTTGTTTGGCGTATCGTTTGAAAGCTTACCTAATACTGAATTAAACATAAAACAATTAAAATTCAAAATAATTAGTACAGTAAGACAGTGCAAAATCGGAAAACACGATTTCGTTGGTTTTTTGGCAGCCATTTTTAATCGGTTAAAGATATGGATGAGCAAATTTCACCGTCGGTTTTCTCTTTAAATTATACATTGAAATGCTCTAACACATTTAAAAAAACAAAGTTACATTTAATATGGCGAATCCAAGATTGCGGATAAATTTTTTGAAATAATAAAAGATTAAAAATATGAACAGGTGACTGAAAGTACGGAGTTGATACGAGCAATAATTTTTAAATTATTAAGGGGTTACCAAACTTTTGTCTTGTATAGGCCTATATACAGAGTGAGGCAAAATTCTGGAAACCTGTTCGTAATTTATCAGTTGATTAATATGGCAGCTTAAAACTTTCAGAAATTGTTATGGGTCAATAATTCTAACTTTTGGATATAAAAATGAAAATTTTGTAAATTGTGTGATGTATTTTTATGTATTTTTTTAAAGGCTAATAAATTTAGTTGTTTAACTGTTCATTGCTGAAAGCTTAACGCTTAAAAATTGAGAATACCTGTAAAAATTGAACTTTGACCAGCCACCATTTCGGACTGGATCTTCGTAAAGAGATATTTTTTACACCATTTTTCTCGTCATAATGAGAGGATTAAAATGATATGCCACATGATGGGGGTTGCTATTTAAATTTTTTGAGTTGTCAGCCCTTGTAAACCCTACATTTTTTATTAGAGTTTTATATAAAAAAATATTCGACCACGCAGCTGGACCGCTGACGTGAGTTGAGCAAATTTCTAAAATTAAGTTTATATGCCTATGTTTTAGGGTTTCAACCAACAATTTGGGAAATAGGTTTACTCACGAAGGCGTTGAACAGCTGTTTGTGTGTAAGCAATATATTAGTAGAATTTGTTTGCGCCTAGTTTGCACCACTTGGCTTCGAACCGGGTACTTTTATGGTATTTTACGTTTTGATCGATTTTGAAGGAACCAAGCGAGCTATAAGGTCGCGTAAAAAAATGTGCAGAATAACATCCTACAGTTATATTTTTAGAAAAAACTTTTAAAAAATCATTCTCGTAGTAAAAATCTAAAAAATAGATACTTCCGGTGAAAAAACGTACTTTCGGTTGTTGGATATTTTTGGCTAACGAACTCGTCCGAGCGACGTAGACAACCAACATGTGTACCAAATTTGGACCAAATCGGACTTAAAATACATATATATATATATTTACATATATTATATTTATATATATTATATATATATTTTTTATTTATATATATGAATTTTAATGACACCCCAAACGTGTTCTGGGGACCAGGATAGGTGCTCATTTGCTACTCCCGACCTTGGGTCTCACCATAAGGGCCACTGCAATAGCTCATTTTTCCTATGGAAATTCGCTAATAAATGTATAATATTAGTCTGCCCTTTTTGTTTTTTTACACTGCCTTACAGCTCGCTTCGTTCACCCAAAATCGATCATAGCCACAACTACCATCAAAGTACTCGGTTCAAATCCACGTGAGTTTTTGTTAATCGTTTGGGCATCTCCCAACTCGAAACCGACGGCCGAATTTGAGATTTATCCGCTTCAAGCGTAGCGAAGCTGTCTATGACCCGAGGTTGCAAGGTCGAGGCGCAAACTAGCGAAGCGAGTTATCCCGTCGCAAGTGGAACAAAGAGCCGTGACTGGAGGCCTAAGTTCCAACGTATTTTACTAGTATATTTCGTACACGCAGGCAGCTATTCAGTAGACCAATTTCCCAAATTGTTGGTTGAAAACCTAAAACTTAATTTTGGAAATTCGCTTACTTTATAACAACATCCCCATTAATTTGATATTTGCATAAGCCGACTTAACTACATTAAAAATACTCATACATTTAGAAAACAATACGTAAATTCTGCCTACTATTAATTCAAGTACACCCTTCAACTTTCAAGCTACGGCGTCACAAAGCTGTTTCCGCCTCTACAAATAGGGAAAATAACTCTCACTGCTCTTCTCAAAACCTTTGTACTCTTTGTTCCTATTCTTTGTTGTCAACTTGAATCGATAATTTGATTAGGTAAAGTTTCCAGTTAAATGATCGCAGTTCTTTACTTGGTAAGTTTTATGTTTAATTCAAAGCAATACGAACGATCGTGTCCATACTACAAAGTGAAAAAAGTCTGACCGATTTTCTCATAGTGAAATTACAACAAAATTTGTGACCGGAATCCTAATTGTTGCTGCATTAGTGATAGGTTTCAAATAAAGTGTAGGCCTACATTTTAATTTTTTTTCTATTTTTTTTCATTTCTTTTATTACAATAAGAAAGACATAATAATACATAAATACTATAAAATACACAAAAGAGAAAAAAACCAAAACAATATTACTTCTAAATCCTAAAACAATAAAAAAAAACTAAATATACACACAAACAGAAAAAACCTAAGAAGAAATACATTAAATACTATAAAATACACAAGAGAGAAAAAAAACCCAAAACAATATTACTTCTAAATCCTAAAACAATAAAAGAATTTAATATACACAACAACAGAAAAAACTTAAGAAGAAGAAGATAAAAAGAGATAAAAAGGAATGAATAATCAGCCTCCATGGGTCTGCCCGTTTTGATGCTGCATATCTCTCAATTAAAATAAAAAGAGAAGAAAAAAACAGAGTTTAAAGATGACATCGGGAGCAGTTAAATTCTTAATACATTAAAATTAAATTTAAAATTGATTACAAATATAAATAAAAGAAAGACAAGAATAATTTGTTCTGTGATAATTAATTAGGCCAAAAGATCTGCATTTGTTTAATAGTTCCCCTTCAGCCACTAACAAAAAGTTAAGGTTTTCTCCCTCGGGTCATTTAATATTAGCGATTCTTTTTAAATTATAGTTGAGGGTAATTTTATTTTGTCCCTACTTTTTCCCTACACTCGTTAAACGTGTTAATTAAGTTAATTAATTATGACCAAAATGTGATTCGGTAAAGTAGTATTTCTATCTGGTCAAATAGGAATAGTAAAGAATAAATTTGGCATAATTTTAATGATTGAATGAAACCCCGAACCACAAATAGAAGGAACAAAAAACAATAACAGAACAATTTAATGAAAAAATATGTTTATTGTAATACCCATAAGCACATTTCAATGACATGGTCATCATCTTCACAAGGCATTGACACGACCCCCCCCCGTAGTGTTCTGTTTCCTCTACTTGTGGTTTCGGGGTTTCATTCAATCCTTGTGAATTTGTCACCACAGTGCTTTTCAACCTTTGTAAATAATTTTAATAGTGATAGGTGATTTAATTATGATATAGTAAGTAAGCTATTTAAAAACTCAAAAACTTTTCGTCACTTTAAATATACACAGTTATAAACCTGCCAATGGAAAACTTGTAACTTTTACTACTTGGTATAAAATGTATAGTATGCCCTCCTGGTCAGTGCAAGTAGATTATGTCAAGAAGTAGTTGTCAAGGGTGGTTTATTTATTAGCAAATCTTAGGATTCTAGTTACTTTTGTGTATTTAAAAACGGCATACTTTGCTCTCTTTGAAAGTATTATGAAATATGGACTTCTCGTATGGAAATGAAATATGAATAAACAACATTCTTCAGAAAAAACTTTGAGAATATTAACAAATTCAGATAAGTTAGAACATTACAAGCCAGAATGTTAGTTGAAACTGGTATTTTGACTGTTATAAACTTATATATTTTTTATGTTGTAATGGATGTAAAGAACAATGTACATATGTATCCAGTTAGAGGCATAAATTCATGGTTCTATTACCAGAATTGGTAATATGCTTGAACAACCAAGACATAGATTGAATAGGCTAGATCCATGAATCGTCATTTAGTTTTATGAATCAAAATTTTTAATTAACTGCCTGTCACTTCAAAGATTGTCAAATAATGATTGTATGATACGTTTTATGTTTGGCTGAAAGAGCACCCATTTTATAACTTGAAAGAATATTTAAACTGTACAATCTATATTGTCATGTTAGTTTTAATGACTAAATTAAGACTGTATGTGACGAAGTCTATTGTAAAGTATTTACATGTGCTGAAGTACCAATAAATGTTCTGTTCTGTATTACCTAACCTAAAAAAACTGTTGGTTGTAAAGAATAATTACCTGAAGTTATTATACAAATTATATCTGATAGGATCCATGAAATAAGTTTTAGTACAATTTTCTGCCAATCCTAACTTAACACTTTCACTAAAGTTTGTCGACGCGTTTCGGAGTTCCTCCATTATCGAGACCTATTTCAGTACTGGATTCATCCGTTATGGAATCGTCTAGATATAGTTAGCCACCCCTCTCTTCCTACTACTGGTGCTGCTTCTTATGTAATCTATTATGTAATCTGTTATGTAATCTGTTATGTAATCTGTTATGCAATCTGTTATGTAATCTATTATGTAATCTGTTATGTAATCTGTTATGCAACACGTTATGTAATATGTTATGTAATTTTTTATATTTTCAACAATTTTAGAGTTTGGAAAGTTATTTCTGATTGACTGTTAATTTGTTCATTAATAATATTTTCTCCGTTCATTTTTAGTTTGAAAATTTCCATGTTTTCCATTATATTTAACCGTCTTCCTTTGTTACTTTGGTGTAAGAGCTTCATTGATTCTTTCATTTCATATGGCATATGACCCTCATTTAATAAGTGTGTTGCGTAATTTGAATCTCTTTTTTCATATTTATAAGATCTAATATGTTCCTTAAATCTTGTTTTTAGTTTTCGTCCTGTTTGGCCTATATATGTTGCGTTACATTTACACTTTATTTTATATATTCCATTTTTGTCAAGTGTTAAGTTAGGATTGGCAGAAAATTGTACTAAAACTTAATAATTACCTGGTTTTAAATTTGCCAATTTGGTTGTTATGGTGGTAGTGGAAGATGAATTTGCTACATAAATTATTAATTACCTTATATGATTAAGCTTGGACTGATGTGAATTGTTTTTTTAAATGTTTTTAACTATGTCTTGGAAAAGTATTAGCACCCTACAAAAACACTAAATGCTTAGTAATGCCAGCTGTGTGGTTGGTATAGAGGTGTTGGAATAGTACGCTGTGACCTTTCCTAGTTGTAACACAATAATACCATTTTAAATTTATAATTTGCCATCTTATAAATAGAAAGTTTCTACCAATAAACATTTTTCCTCGTTTACTTCATATCCTTGCTAAAATACAAACAATATTAAAACCACACACTTCATTATAAATCTTAAAATGTTTGAAACACTTTCGACTTATTTTGTCATCAATTTATCTTCTTTTTCACTGTCTAGAGTATGATTAATTATGTCTTTAAACTGTGATAAATTTACTTGCAAGATAAAACATTTCCACTTCCTATATAAGGAAAATTACTTTTCTTAAAGTATATCTGGCTTTAGATGTTGTTTTGTTCAGAAATAATTCAAACAACTGTATTATTAATTAATCTGAAGACAGACACATAATTTAATTTAACTATTGGGAAATCAATCTACACTGAGTTTTATAGTAATTATTGAATTAAAATAATGGGATCACGCAGCTGACATGAGTTGAGGGAATTTCTGAAATTAAGTTTATGTGCTATAACCCTAAAACAAATGACCATTTGGGAAATTAGTCTACAAATCGGAAATATATCCAAACATTGTTACTTCCAGAAAAAAAATTTCTTCCGGTTGTTCGATTTTTTGGCTAACGAAATCATCCGAGCGGCTTAGAATCCAACTTGTGTACCACATTTCAACCAAATCGGACTTTAAAAATGCGGTCGTTAGAGTGCGAAAACAAATATTCATATACAATACCATGTTTAATGATTCCCCCAAAAAGCGTTCTGGTGACCATGATCTGTGCACATTAACCACTCCCGACCTTAGATGTCCCCATAAGAGTCACTGCATAGCTAATTTTTTCTATGGAAATTCCCTAAAAAAACATATAACACGGCGTTCCATTTAATTATATAGTTATCATCAGGCTGGTAAACAGTCAACACATAAATACTAATGTAACTCGGACAAGATGTAACTTACAGAGAAGGGCGAGGAAATACTCTAGTAACACGAGGTGTAGAAACCTCAGTAAAATATACCTACAAACGGGAGAACATAAACCCCCTGCCCTAATCCTGCGAAATATTTAATCCTGAATTTCAAGGAATTAATTTCAATACACGTACTTTTAGTGAATTGAATTTCAGAACTTAGTGTTTATAACGTGTTTAGTAGTGGTTGTTGGGGTTTAGATTCTAAATATTTTTATTGTTTATTTATTAGAGTCATTTTACAGTTTTACAGTAGGATAGGCAAAGATCAAATGTTTATGTCACAAGAGGAGAAACATATTAGTATAAAAATAGCTGTGATAAACTTTGTGTTTGTTTTAAGAGAAAGGATGAGATACAAAACATAATTGGCTTAGGGCATTGCGCAAAAATCTCCTTTAAACAAAGAAATACCGAGGAAGGAATTTTATTAGCCATGCAAACATTTATAAAAGTAAAGGAATGCAGAGAAGTTTCATCTTGCGCAGGAGAACAAGAAAAAGAAATGTGAAGTAATATTTGTTGAGAGGTAGTATTGTAAAATTTGACAAAGTATTTTTACTTATAAAGTTGTAAAAACAAAATTAATTAATTTGGAACATTTTCTTAGGAACATTTTTTAAATACATTACAAGATTTACAATCTTGCAAAACACAACAATTGAAAAGCTATAATCTAACACATTTTAATAATTAATCATTGAACTTTGTAACACTTAATGTTTACTGCTTGTCATGAGTTTTACCAAATTAAGACCACAATCAAGAAATAACGTTACTTTTGCACCAATTTTAAGAAATAGAAATTCCTAACATTTATAAAACTTAAAGTAAATCTGTGCACGTACACATTAAGTATGTACATTTTAAACTTGATTGCTTCTATAAAGTTTCATTGAAAGTTGTTTTAAAAGTTAAGGGACAAAAATTTACTCCATCTTTTAGAGACAAGGGCTTTTGCCCCGATAAATCAGACCTATCCTGGACCAATCAAACAGAAATCGGGTTATTTAAGCCCAGATCAGCTGTTTGCACTGTAACGTGACCAATTTGGCTCTCCATTAAAGAATATCTAGACAATGTCTGCGTGCTTCACACGACTAACTCACCATACCTTAATATTTATTAATTTTGTAACCACATTTAAACTGGCAAGTAAGTTTGCATGCAACATGCTTGGTTAGGTCCCGTAGTTAGTGTATTATAAACTCAATAATTTAATTCATTTAATATTTTGTACTATATTAATTATACAGGGTGTCCAGCTTCGACTGTCCGAAACTTCACGGGCGTATTCATCTGCTAAAAACAAGCAAATAATGCAATACAACATGTGTCCTATCTCTATTCGTTTGCTGTCTGTCAGTCTGTATGTAATTTTTACAAAATACTTAATATTTTTGGAAGTAGCAAAGATATTGAGCTTAAACTTTGTATACATATTTTTTGCCTAACCTTTTATCACTGTACGAAAAATTATAACATCATATTAAATATTTTCAAAATGGCGGCTGTTTATAATTTTTAATGTCAAATATCTCAAAAACCGCTAACTTTACAAAAACATTTAAAGGCGTTTTAAAGAATTTTTATTTCTATCTAGTGCTGGGCCCGAAACAAATATACCAAAAATAAAAGAGGGCATATTTTCGAAATTTATCGCCATACAATACTTACTTTATTACAAATATTCCTTTCAAGCGGTGTGAGACAGCCTACTTGTTTTAAAAACTTGTAAAATACTTACAGTTATTTTGTATTTTGTAAAAATTGTTATAATCAATTAAATACGTCTGAAATATGGGTTTGGAAAAGTTCTGTTGCTATAAAATTGTCGAATTATTACAAAGAGTAAAATTGTAATGTTTTTACATATAAGTGAGAATTAAATTTTTATCTTTATACAATTTAAGTAACTATTATGTTATACATATATTCTTTACTTGAAGTTTGTGATGAAACAACTAAATAAACAACACCAAAATAATAATTTAGATATGAAAATGATGTGTACAAATTAAAAGGTGGAGATGAATTTCAAAATTAATCTATAGATCTAAAATGTGCTTAACGTGCGCCACTCCAAAAATAAATGTAAATTACAGGAAAATTTTTATTTAACATTGGGTTTCATCTTTGTATTTAAATATTTAAATATAGGAGGTCGATTCTATCGATATCACATTGGAGCCTTAGTTTGAACGATACTTGGACCAGATTTAGTCTGTAGAATTTAAAAAAATAACTTTACAATGACTGTATTTTATTTACGTTTTTACAGAACTGCCAAAATTTCAATAGTATTTAATGTAAGCTACTTTGACTAATTTTATACGGTATTCTATTTTAATGCAGCAGTTTTTATAATAGGCATAGCTAATAAGACAAGACTTTTCTCTGAAACGGATAGTTAAGTGAGATAGTTACTCAACATGTCTGGATAACTTGGAAACTTCAAGTTTGAACGGAATTAATCATACATAACAAAAGATTTCTAATTGAATTTATGTGGCATATTACCCATACAGACTAAATTAGAACATTTTGAACATAATATTATACAAATTATATCTGCTAGGATCCATGAAATAAGTTTTAGTACAATTTTCTGCCAATCCTAACGTAACACTTTCACGTTTGTCGACTCGTTTCGGAGTTCCTCCATTATCGAAACCTATTTCAGTACTGGATTCATCCGTTATGGAATCGTCTAGATATAGTTAGCCACGCCCCTCCTCCTACCACCGGTACTGCTTCTTATGTAACCTGTTATGTAATATGTTATGCAACACGTTATGTAATATAAACGTACTCTTTATATATATATATATATATATATATATATATTTTCAACAATTTTAAATTTTGGAAAGTTATTTCTGATTGACTGTTAATTTGTTGGTTGAAACCCTGAACACAATGGCTTATAAACTTAATTTTGGAAATTTGCTCAACTCACGTCAGCGGTTCAGCTGCGTGGTCGAATTATTTTATACTGTACTCAGTTACATTTCACTGTGATACATGCTGGAGACAGATGGCCACAAGAGGAATCTTTTTTTACTTCTAAAGGTAAGGACGACAAAGTGATCCATTTATTTTATTTAAAGTCTAGAGCTTAAATTAAACGTATGCAGCAGTTGTTACCTAAATGTAACTAACTCATTTTAAGTTTTAGTTAACAAACAATTATAACTCCTTTAGATAAAGTACAGTAACTAAACCCCATATTTGTCTAAACATCCAACCATAATTGGGGGAAAACAAGTTTAGCTGAGAAGTAATTGCAATTTTAGTTCGTGAAATGAAAACTACTCCAACTTTGTGCTACACAAGGATCTTATTACGTCTCTTCCAACAGCTGCCATAAACTGTTAAACTTTAAAATGCATACGTACGTCTACAACATTAGTTATATATTATTGCAACTTGAAGTAATTGCAAAACTTTTCTTATAACATTTGTTCCACATCTTTGTAGCTACAAATTATGTGATGTTGGTTTAAAATAATTGAACAGTTTTAAAGTCATTTGCAAGTTTATACTGAATATTGCGTTAAAATTAATAAGATTTTGCTTAATAATATTAGAGAAAAAAATTAAGTAATGATCAATTTATACAACTGAAATGAAAAAAAAAAAAAAATGGCGAATGCTCTACTAAGTACTAAAATAATCTACTAACAACTAATTGTAACAATTTTGCATTTGACCTGTCCTAATTATAACCAGTAGACCCACTTTGTTTGCATACATTGTTTAGACATAGGTTAGGTTAGGTTAGTTTAGGTTAAATATTAGATAAGAATAATAAATAAATAAATACACGAATATACTGGGTGTTTCAACTTGGTTCATAAATTATCTGTATTATTTTGTAGGCCTATGCCTAAACAATGTATGCACACGAAGTGGGTCTACTACATCGACCACATAAGACCAATATATGGAGCATGCCTATAAAGCTAACACTATAGCGGGTGAAGCCAGGTCGCCATCTTGTCTGGGCCAGAAAGACATAAACGGCGCTCTCAACTTTGAATTATGCCAATGCTCTCGTTTCACTCAACCTGTGATTTAACATACTTAGAGTAAAGTTAAAATTTTGAAACTTCGCAAGTGTAAAGTTGACAAGTTGTGGGTGCTAATGAAAGGAATTAAAAATCAAATAACACTACTTTAGCCTTTTTAACACAAAAATAACATTAACTTTTTATATACATTTTTAATCATGACATAAAAAAGTTCGATTGCTACTACTTTTTATATTTTTTTGTCAGGTACGTTAAAAAACGGTGGAAATTGTAGCCTTAGAACTGAATTTTACTAATCCTATTTTTTTTAAATTTGCTCCTTTAGTTTCGTAGATAACTCAGTTAAAGTTAAAAAGTTTTGCCGCGGCGGAAAGAGCGTTCCGCCCATCGACCTGCAAGTGTTGGTATGGCAAATTCGTTGTAGATACTGCATGTATATTTGTATTAACAACTACTGTAATGACATTTTTGTGATAACTAGTATATTACTAATACTATATCAATAAACAAAGTTTAGTTTTGGTTAATGTCTGGTACTTTAACGGGAAAGGTTTCATTCCTAAAATACCGTTTAATATTATTTTTATGGCGTCTCAATTATTTTTTTTTATTTTAGATATTGTCATAAATTTTTAATTAGTGGACTAGAAATATTGTTTGTACTGAAAAGCATTAATTAAGCCTGGCATTATTTAATACAAATTGTTTAGTATATATTGACATAATATTAAAATTAAGTGGGTAGAGATCCGAAAATCCTTTGAAAATAAAATATGTTCTTACATTACCTGAAATTGTCGTATATAAATGTTATATTGAAAAAGTATAGGACATAAAGACAATGAAAAAATATGTTTTAAAAGTTTATTTTTACAATGTAAAGTAGTAAAAGTTGAAAATTTATAGTATGTGAACACTAATCGAGCAAAGAATATAATATTGGATAGAATCAAATCACATAGTTGTATATAGCCTAATAACATGAAAAGATTTTAATTTTCTTTGTGTTCAAAATTTGATAATATAGTTCTTTTTATTGGTGATTACAATAAGTTTGAAATTGAAACATAGGCTACTTATATACAAATATTTATACTATTTTTAAGGTTCGAAAAATAATGATAATCTTACAGAAGTGCTACAATTATTAGTGAATACAAACAAGTTTGATTGTTGAATATGGATTACAAACATTAAATAATTTGTACAATTCTATTTCACAAACATGTTAACTGGCCCATAAATGTAATTGCTTTTGAAAGGTGATTCCTTAACTTTGTTTTGTGCATGGTTTCGGTTATTGTTTTGGAGTAATGATGCAGCCTAATTTTGAAAAACCGTTTGCAAATTGATTTCATCAGAAGGATGATGTGGTTTTGATCCGGCTCTTGCTCGAAACAATGTTCGCCTGGAAATAAGATTAAGCCTACACACTTTCTCATCACTGACATTACCATGATATATGTCAAGTGTTTCACGCTAGTAATGTCCCCTTCTGAGTATATGGTACTTTACCACTGTTTCAGCCAGTAAACAAAGTTCAAAAACTACGTAAAGTGAGGTTATGTTAGCGATCTCGGCAGGTTCTCTGTGCGAATGACATTAGCAAAGGCTAGAGCTACTGGCGTTGACGTTCGCGTCTAGGATGAGTCATGCCTATCCGCCGCCATCTTGTCTGGGTCAGGCGGACAGCTCGGCTTCACCGGCCGACTAGCTATGCTCCATCTATTGGTCTTATGTGGTCGATGGTCTACTAGTTATTATCCAATATAAACTCTTTATTGGTATGAGGGAATTCGGAAGGAAATATCCCGTATCTGTGTCAGGTAGAAAAGTAGGGCAGTTTGTATGTAACCGACACCTCGGCCTGTCCCTTGTTTTTATACCTGTACCTTGTTGGTTAGTTTGTATATTATAATGACCCAAAAAAAGTAGGGCAGTTTGTATGTGACCAGTTTATAAAAATATAGGCTCGAACGTCATGCTTTGTTATACAACTGTCCAAATAACCATGTCTAAACCAATTTATTTATTATAATTTACATACTTCCTTCAGAAGTTGCACAGTGCTAGCACCGCACAACTTTATATTGAATCGTAGTTGCATAACTTTAGAAATTTCCAGTTTCAATATCAGCAGTTCAAGTTTTAGAATATGTAATAGGATACAAGTTGGGTAACAATGCATAACTATTGTTGCTGTAGATCTTGTCATGTCTACGGTTTATAGGTTTATGGTACACAAGAGTTTACGGCTAAGTTTGTTTGTAATGCAACTTCCCTGTGTTGGTCGATAGCTAACTTTGGTAAATACGAAGATTGTTGATCGGTAATATAGCACATGTACTTTACATTTTCAGGTTGTAACAAATAGTACAGGTGTTTTTGAGAGAGCTACTGTTTGCATAATATTGAAAATCTATACACATAAATAATAAACGGTACCAGGAACTGGCACACACTTTCTCACAAACATATTTAAATTATTAAACAGATTCACTGTGACTTGTAGGGTGGGGTAGGAGAGGTGATTTTTTTATTAAAGTTGGAGATTAACTAATAAATATTATTATTATCAGCTAGAGGTAAAACTATTGGATCGATTTCGAACAA
>JAGFPH010009412.1:0-17989 GCA_018207615.1 Philaenus spumarius | reverse complement strand
TTATTATTATCAGCTAGAGGTAAAACTATTGGATCGATTTCGAACAAATTTGCACCAAACACGTCAATTAGGCCTGTACAGATGCACGAAAAAAGGTTTTGAATTTTTTTTAAAAACAACCCCTTTATGACCAAAAAATTCTCCTAAAATCAGTTATTATTATTATTATTATTAGCTAGACGAGAATTTTTAGAAAGATGCGGTCTTTTGCATACGGTTAAAGGCTACAAATAAGCAAAATTTTATTAAAATCGTTAGACCCGTTTTTTATAAAAAAATAATAACTGATTTTGTTTGTTTTTTTTTGCCAAAAAGGGGGTTGTTTTTTCCAAATTTTTCAAAGCCGTTTTTCGTGCATCTATACAGGCCTAATTGACATGTCTGGTGCAAATAAATTTGTTTGAAATCGATCGAATAGTTTTCTCTCTAGCTTTGTATACATACAGACATACAGACAGACATTTTGTAAAAAACACTTTTTTGGACTCAGGGGGTCCCAAAACGGATATTTCCACAAACATTTCAACATTGTTTTTTTTTGCGATCACTTTACTTTCTCTATACTATAAGGATAGTGAGAAAGTAATAAAATTGAAGTGTCTGTGTGTGATTTCAAATACAAGCTTTTTTCCTAAGGTCACATGGCTATTCACACATTACAAAAACCTAAACACTCATTTATAGATGTTTTGTCAGGCTAATCTCAGCAATGGCTGAACCGATTTTGACGAAACTTTCATTAACATCTAAAGGCCTTTCCAGAAATTTATTTAAGCTACTTTTTATTCTGAAAATATATAAAATTATTTTTTTTTAATGTAAAAATTATGGACAAAATTGGGATTTTGGGGACAAAATGTTGGGGATATTCCGTGTCGGTTTCGATCTATCTCTTACATTTTGTACAGCTCCCAACTACCAACCACCACCCAATTTAGATCCAAGTGCGTCTGTCCTAATCAAACATCATTTCCGTAAAAGTTCATAATACAAAAATGAAAATATTGAACGAATATTTATGAAAACTCGTATATTACAGTTTGTATACAGTAACTTGGCGTCTGTACCCCTGGCTACCTGCTACAGATCCATTCCGTCTCCTCTCACTCGCTTCCTCAAGCATCTGTTCTGGGGACCATGATCGGTGCTCATTTACTACTCCCGACTTGGGTCTTATCATAAGGGCCACTGCGACAGCTCATTATCCTATGGAAATTCGCTAATAATGGTTGAAAAACTTGCTGTCCATAATGTTTATTTATTTAAAAAAATATAAAACAGTTCTTGCAGTTGAATATTCAATTTAATACTGTTAGTATAATACGTGCAGAGTGGAAAAGGTAGCCTAATTTGACAAACTGGCTTGTTTTGCTCATTCCATAAAATCATATTCCAGCTGGGAATATCTTTAATCTCTACTGCTGAAGTCTTGTCACACTCAGTTTTCTAAACCAATTCGTTTTCATAATTCATCTTGTTCCTATCTGAAAATAATGCGATTCATATTGAGAAAAACATATTTAAAAGAAACAATAAAATTTCAGCTGACAACGTTTTGCGCATGCGCAACCAATCGGAACGATAACTGCAGTTTCCACTTGGGCAATCTGCCAACGCTGTAATATGGAATACGTAATTGCAATTTACCGAATTCGTTGGCTTGCCGTCTTATTTTATTGCTTGCACCTTGCGATTGGCACCTTTGTTGGAAATCACAAGAACCTGGACAAACAGAGAGCATTTGAACAAAGTACATATTTTAAGACAATTTAAATGATATTTTGAAGTTATGATTGAAATAAAACAAAAGTATAACAATAGTTTAATAATAACAACATCGTTTGTTTTAATTGTGACATATTTTCAGATATATTTAAAGACATTTAAAAATACATAGTTTTAATGAACCAGCATTAATTGTGTTAGTTATTAGGTAAAAATGTTTTTATTTTAGATTAGAAAATTACTTATTTCGTGTATGTTTACGTAGTACAGAGAACATTATGACGTCATGAACGATTTTTATGTTATGATCTAAAGACTGATGTGAAAGAAAGAATCATAACTTTTGTACATTGGGGATTTTAAATGTAGTCTTTCTCTTATAGTCAAATAAATTAACTTTTGGGTGTTTTTAAAATGTGAAAGTGATAAATCGTTGTTATGTAATCGTTTTTGAGAGATTTTGTTTGAGTCCGATATGTTGAGGGGAGGGGGTTTATTTATGATGTACGTAAAAATTACAGAAATAAATTGTGTTCATACATATTTGACTTTAAGAAATACTACAAACTATTGTAATAGTCCTACAACAACATTCGATATTTTTTATAAATTATTTTCATAATCAACACACTGCTGAACAGCTGTCGTGAGTTTTGTTTTGTTTGTTTAATCGCCTTTATTTGGTCGCAGTCGAGGCTATGAAGCCCCTTCTACTGAACCCATCAACAAAATACATAAATACTTACAACATTTATAACAAAATTATAATAAAGACAAACATAAAGAAAAATGAAAACTAACATAACTCATGCTACACATAAAATACGTAGATCATAAATAAAATATCCGCGAAATACACACATACATACACATGCCTACATTCATACATACACACCCATATACGTGTATACACACAATAGATAGTATACATACTTTACATCCAATACATATCTATAAATACTATGTAAATTTTGAAAGAAATAATTGAGTGTCATCAACAAAGTACAAAGAAAAACTTTAAATTTAAATAACAAAACTAAAAATAACCACAAACTTCAGTGCCTCGATGAATTTAAAAGACCAACAATAAAGATATTATTTTATACAACATGAAAATATTCATATCACATAAAATTAACTTGAATAAATCAAACAGAAAAAATAAATATAGTTTTAAAAAACTAAAAACACGCTTTTAGAGCATATCAAACTAAAAAGTTAAAAATAATTTTTCAAATAAGCTTAAAACAATAATAAACGATAAATACTAGCATTATTGTAAAAAAAGCGTTGGGCGCTCGATGTACGAGAAATATGGACAAAGCGCCCCACGCTTTTTTTACAATAATGCTAGTATTTATCGTTTATTATTGTTTTAAGCTTATTTGAAAAATTATTTTTAACTTTTTAGTTTGATATGCTCTAAAAGCGTGTTTTTTAGTTTTTTAAACTATATTTATTTTCCACTTTTTAGTTCGATGTATTATAAAAGCGTGTTTTTTAGTTTTTTTAAACTATATTTATTTTTTTATTTTTAGTTTGATTAATTATTGAAAAAAAAAATTTAGCCGTGGACGGGATTAGAACCCACGATCGGTGAGTCTGGGGATTGACGTCAGAGACGACCCGCGCCTTAGACCGCTCGGCCAACGAACGAACTTGCGTAAGAGAGATATACTAACAGTAATAAGCCACTGGCTTTTAGTCCAAAGGAGAGTTACTTACAAACAAACATACAAACATACAAGTGAAGGTAATATAAAAAGCGTGTTAATAATGTCTCACCAGAAAATCACACACTCTCTCGTTGCTTGGCCAAAAACTACCCCCAACATTCGATCCAAACTGTGATAGAGCTGAACCCTTCCTTATCCGGGCAACAACTGAATTCCACAATCTGCAACCTGAAACTGCAAAGGATTTATTGAATATGGCTGTACGGTGGAGGGGAATTCGGAGAATGTATATCAGATATAAAATTAAAAAATGTAGAAAAATAACACAGAGAATTAGTTTTAAAAGACTTATATAATACAGTCAACAAAGCAAGATCTCTTCGATAACGAAGCTTGAGCCATTTCAATTGGTTATAAAAAGGAGTAACATGTTGACTAAAACCTATGGGGAAAATAAACCGGATACATGCATTTTGTGCCCGCTGGAGCCTTAATGCTACCTCTGCCTTCAAGTCTATGAAAGCAAACAAAAATTACCCTTAAAAGATACCGCTGACTACCGTTATACATCTCAACAACCCACGGCTGAACCGTTGTCGTGAGTTGAGTGAATGTCCAAAATTAAGTTTACATGTTTTTAGGGTTTCAACCAAATATTTGGGAAATTTGTCTACTTACGAATGCTCTAAATAGCTGCCTCAGTGTTCGAAATATATTAGTAAAATTTGTTTGTACCTTAGCCTACAACCAAGGCCCAGGCGCTGTTTCGTTGCGCTCGCAGCGGATAAACTAGTATTGCGAGTTTGCACCTCACCTTGCAGAATATTTTTTTGGACTGCTTTGCTTCGCTCGCAATGGACAAACTCGCATCAAGGGTTTGCTTCCCGGCCGTCGGTCTAGTGACAGAAGGTGCCCCACGTTTTGGTTGTTTTTGGGTTAACTGGACGATTTATAAAGTCGTGTGAAAAAAGGGGGTTTTCTAATATGAAAAATCAGATTTTTTTACTTCTTGTCAAACTTCCTGTTATTGTATTTTTTTGGCGAACGAATTTGTCCGAACCACTTATAAAACCAATGTGTGAACCCAATTTGGTCCAAATTGGACGTAAATACCGGCGGTAGAGTACGAACACATATACACAGATAGGATATATAACATTTGAAATGACACCCCAAAACGTGTTCTCAGAACTATGATCGGTTCTCATTGACCTTAGGTCTCACCGTAAGAGTCACTTCATTACTTCATATTTTCTATTTAAATTCTCTAAAAACAATTTTATGATTTTAGTTTATTTTTCTGTGTAAGTTACTGAGTGAGTTTTTTATCAATGGTATCTTGAAGTATTTGAAAACCAGAAAACTAATTACATTAAAACTAAATAGGCTACAATTTTATGTAACACTAATTAAACGTCAGCGGTGCAGCTTTTATTACAAACGTTTACAAAATGGCGTCGCAAAGTGATGGAGCAAGTCTTATGAGAAAAGTTTTGAAATTACTTCCAGTTGAAATGATATTGTAACTAATGCTGTAGACGTACATATGCATTGTAAAGTTAGTCAACGTGTGACACTCATACAGGCAAAGTTGGAGTAGTTTTCATTTCAAGAACACAAAATAGTAATTATTTCCCAATTAAACTTGTTTGCGCACGATTGTGGTGGTAATGTTTTGACAAAGATGGGATTTAAATTATTACACTTTAATTAAGGAATTAAAATTGTTTTTTTAATTAAAACTTTAAGAGTTATTTTACTCGAATTACTTTTAGTAGGGAACGGCGCGGCGGACACAAGATTTGCTTAGAGCTGTAGAATATATTAAATAAACGGTACCAGGAACTGACACATACTTACTCACAAACATATTTAAATTATTAAACAGTTTCACTGTGACTTCATAATTATTGTAGGTGGGGTATGAGAGGTGATTTATTAAGGTATTAGATTACCTAATAAATATTATTATTATTATCTAGAGAGAAAACTATTCGATCGATTTCGAACAAATTTGCTCCAAACACGTCAACTAGGCCTGTATAGATGCACGAAAAAAGGTTTTGAAAAATTTGAAAAACATTACCCTTTATGGCCAAAAAACCCCCCAAAATCAGTTATTATTATTAGCTAAACGAGAATTTTTAGAAAGATGCGTTTTTTTTGCATATGGCAGGGTACATTAAAGGCTACAAATAAGCCAAATTTTATCAAAACCGTTTTAGCCGTTTTTGTATAAAAAAATAATAACTAATTTTTTTGGGGGCTTTTTCGCAAAAAAAAATACAGGCCTACTTGACATGTCTAGTGCAAATTTGTTTGAAATCGATCGAATAGTTTTCGCTCTAGCTTTGTATAGCCTACAAACAGACATACATACATACAGACATACAGACAGACATTTTGTAAAAAACACTTTTTTGGACTCAGGGGGTCCCAAAACGGATATTGCCACAAAAATCTCAACATCGATTTTTTGCGATCACTATACTTTCTATATACTATAGTATAGTGAGAAAGTAAAATGATGGTTTTTAGAATTGTTTATTCGTTATTTTTTTGCGTTCCGTTTTTAAAACTGAAAAATTAACTCTTGTATGATCACTTGTGTCACTGCTTATCTTAATAAATGTCTCAGTCGATTTCATCGGATTAAATGGAACGATCACTATGCCATAGTGTTATAAAACATGCTACGCCACAAATATTCCAATTGTAAAAACTCTAAATGTTTTACCACGAGTTTCAGTTGGCGAAAATTGTGTCCCACAAAAATTAATATTTTATTATGTTCTCGAGTATATTATCGTTTTAAGTACATCAAAAATCACACAATTAGCAAAGTATGACTGAAAAAAATTTATAAAATCGCTTCCCTATATTCGGAAGACGCAGCTAATTCCCCTCCCTCAAAAAAGATAAAAAGTACATCTATGGGAGTCCACAGTTTCAAGATATGACAAGTAGAAAAATATAAATTGTACAGCACATTAACATTCAGGAGTGTGGTAGACCAGTCACAACTATGACTAACAAAAATTATTGTAGGCCTACATGATCTCTTACCCCTCACTCTCTCTCTCACGCTCTCTCTCACTCTCTCTCTCACTCTCACTCTTTTACCCTGCATTTGGGTACACTTCAAAGAAATAAATAATATGGAATGTAAAAAAAGTCTTTGAAAAATGTAAGTTGTTAGAAAAGGGTACAGTTACATACAATACCATGAAATTACATTACATTAAAAAATGTATATTTAGCAAAATAAAAAATGTCACATAACATAATAAATTTATACATATTAAATCCGGCACTTCTTTGAAGGGGCACCTCAATTTTACATTCCAGTACCAGGAGACCGAGCTGAAGCTCGATTATAAGCAGGGCTATGATTTCAATAATAAATATTGGATTATTGAGTTTTGAGGTTAGGCCTATAACATTAAACAACTAAATAAAGGGTATATACAACATTAGGCTTACCTGTAATAAAAATACAGTTTAAAGGATTAACCATAATCTCAACGCTATGCCTCAGAAATAAGTCAGGCCTAAATTAAAGTTTAATATTTCAATATCGATTTAGGCCTAGGGCCTAGTTCGCTCACGTCAATAACTATTATTGCAAATTTCCGTGAACATCGTTTAGGTTAGGCCTATAACATTAAACAACTAAATAAAGGGTATGTTTATTTAGCAGAAGTATTCGTTGCCATGGTAACTATAAATAGATACAACATTAGGCTTACCTCTAATAAAATATACAGTTTAAAAGAAAGCAGATGATTATTGTAATGGCATTGAAAACATTTGCATCAGCTGTGCTTTGTATTGTTTAAAATGGACAAATTTCACTTTTTAATTTAATAAAAAGACGTAGAAAACGAATTTTCCCAGACTGGTGACCATTTCCAATCGATTTCTCGTGGCCAAAAGCCCCATATAAAATCAAGAAATGAAAAATCCTTAGACGGAGATTCCAGATCCATTTAGCAGACAAACAATTATCTCTCGCTTTAGAAGATAAGATAATATTATTTATTTGTTGGAAGTGTAGCCAAAATTCAAACAGCTGTATCTCAGAAGCTATTCATGTTAGAAATCCCATTTCGGTCACAAATTTAAGTTATATTTCTCTTCTTAAAACTTAGTCCTTATCGGTTTTGCTGAAAACCCCTTGTTTCACGGTGAAAAAACACAAAAGCTATCTAAAAACTAAAAGTTTTTGAAAATTTACTTGAAATTTGAATGGCTGCAACTTGAAAAGTATTATCCGCAGGAAGATGATTTTCATTTTAAATAGTAGTAAATTTACTGTTCTTTAAAATAGGATTGAATGACTTTTTTTGTCAAACCAATCCTTCATACTAAATATTAAAAAAAACTAGAACAAGGTATAAAATGTGGGGTTTTTCGTCGCCGGTGGCCCGCGCTGAGCACTTATATGTATTAGTGCTAAGTATAAAACATCTCTACGGTAGCATTAACTGTTCAACATGCTTTCTTAAATTTATTGAAGCACTTTTAATAACCTAAATGTCTATATTTGACCTATTTAGTGATTTTCTTAGTACAAAACTATTGGTTTTGCTTATTTGAATCACCATTTTTGTTCATTTACCAATAAAAATGCTCTTTACTCACAAACCAACAACTATACGACTATAAACGTAATAATCTTTTTTAAAACTCATATTTTATGGAGTATATTGTCGCTTTTTGCAATGTTTTATCTTGAATGGTTCTCAAGTTATAAGCGTTTTAATAAACGGTGCCCCTACCTTATTACCCCCTCCCCCTGGCGATGTCGACCACGTTGGGGGGCGACGACATGATCACTATAGTGCCTATAACAATAATCAGAAATAAAATTACGTCAGGCTTTCCATGCATACTCAACCCCCTTCCGGTCTAATAGTGGTAGCCTATAGTGAGAAAGTAAAATTATTGCGTATGTATTGTCTTGTTTGTCATAAATGAAATATACTTTTAAAACTAATAAACGGTGTCAGTTAACTGACACAAACTTTCTCCCAACTTACTGTAGTCAAAATAATATAGTTTTCAACCATTTTATTTATTACTTTTTAGAACAATACAAAAAAATAATATTCTACCTACGTCAATCGTATAAAAAAATTATTGTCCAAGGCGGGATTCGATCGCGCGACCTTTGAATTACTGGCCGTGATCGCTACCATGGTGCTACCCCGTGCGGCCGCTGCCGCGATGCTAGATTGACAACACAAACTTGTTTATTTTTAAACATTTCCCCATAATTATAAAACGCCGAAGTTTTGATAAAAGCGGGTGGTGTCATTTTGTTTGGCATCTTAAGCACTATAAATACTGAAAATTTGATCAAAATCGTTAGAGCCGTTTTTGAGAAATTTGCATTTTTGTCGTTTTTTATGGGTTTTTAGGGGTAAACTACCCTTAAAAATGAAAAATTCAAAAAAATGAAAAAAATGCCTGGAGATATTAGAGTTTAGTACCTACATACCAAATTTCATGAAAATCGGACCAATAGTGTCCTCTCTGGTCGTGTATACATACTGACAGACTGACAGACAGACACCACTCTCAAAAAAACTTTTTTGGGTTCAGGGAGCACCAAAACAAAAAATTCCAGTAAAAATATTTTTGGGTTCAGGGAGCACCAACACAGATAATTTCACTAAACCATTTTTTGGGGTTCTGGGAGCACCAAAACAGATAATTCAACTGAAAATTCAAATTCGAACATTTTTACGAAAACAATACTTTTTCCATATACTACGTATAGGTTGGAGAAAGTAAAAAACAATCTTTATACCTGTATGTATATGTATAAGCTTCAAGTGGTAGAAAATTTGAAAATTTAAATACAGGGTGTCTTGCAACCATATGAACAAACTTTATCACGTTATTCAGCATGTCAAAAGAAACAAAAAATTTAATATAACACGTGTCCTATCTCATTCCGTTTTTGGTCTGTCTGTCTGTATGTGTTTTTTACAAAATACTTAATATTTTTAGAAGTATAAAAGATATTGAGCTCAAACTTTGTACACCTAATTTTTACGTAACCTTTAATCACTGTACGAAGAATTAGAACAATATTTTTAATATTTTCAAAATGGCTGCCGTTTATAATTTTTAATGTCAAATATCTCAAAAACCGCTACCTTTACAAAAAAATTACAAGAGACAAAAAAGTTTACTGTTTAAATGACAAACTCGATGGTTGTTTTATTTTGTCTGTAGCTCAAAGGACAACAGAGATATTGACCAAAAAAGGGGAAATGTATTTCTTGGTAGTTGTCAACGATACCCAGAAAATTACTCTAGAAACAAAATATTTTAAAGTTATTTTGATCTAAACATTATGTAAATAACTTATTATTGTAGGTCAAAATAACTTTTAAAATATTTTGTTTCTGGATTAATTCTGGGAATTGTTGACAACTACCAAGAAATACATTTTTCCTTTTTTTTTTTTGTTAATATCTCTGTTGTCCTTTGAGCTACAGATAAAATAAAAAAAAACAATTTTGTCATTAAAAAAGTAATTTTTTTTTGTTTCTTGTATTTTTTTTTTGTAAAGTTAGCGGTTTTTGAGATATTTGACATAAAAAATTCTAAACGGTCGCCATTTTTAAAATATTAAAAATAATGTTCTAATTTTCCGTACAGTGATAAAAGGTTACGCAACAAATATGTGTACAAAGTTTGAGCTCAATATATTTTCTACTTCTAAAAATATTAAGTATTTTGTAAAACACACATACAGATAGACAGACCGAAAACGGAATGAGATAGGACATGTGTTATATTACATTTTTTGTTTCTTTTGACATGCTGAATAACGTGATAAAGTTTGTTCATATGGTTGCAAGACACCCTGTATACAGTAGTATAATTCTGAGCTTTTTTTTTTGTGTAATAAACGGTTTTAGAGTATTGTAATATTACTCATGTTCCTCGTGCCTGTCCGTCTAACTTCGGGTTGTCACGATTCCCAACTCATGCGTAACAACCGAACGGTAGATTCCAATAAAAGAAGACGCCAAGAATTCACTAAATTGCAATTACATATTCCGCATCTACAGCGTTGGCGCACCGGCCAAGTGGAAATCTGCAGAGTCAATAGTTGAGATAGGTTGTGCATGAACAATATGTTGTCAGACAAAATGTTACCCTTTCAGACAAAGGGTTTTACCTCTGTTAAATATTATTTATATTTGAAGATTAGTGAATGATGAATTTAGGATATGTAATAGAGAAAACTCTATGTTACTGTACGGTAGTAGATAATATAGGGCGTATAAAAAGTATAGAAACGGGTCTATAATTTTCAGCTTCTATTTGATTTAGAAAGACGACCGACCCCTCATTTTAAATGTATCTAGTAAAGGTATCTTCCACACTAGCATAGCATATTAGACATACCTTTAGACTGAACGACCGACTTCTATATATAAAAGCCAAATCCACAGACTCACTGATCACGATTTCTCAAAAACTACTGAACGGATTGGAACGAAATTTGGTATGTAGCTTCTTCTAGGGCCATAGGTGCTCTCTAAGAAAGGTTTTCAAAAATTCTAAATTTTAGGGGAGGTTTGGTGTGGGGTGTCAAAGTTACTAAAAAAAACCCTAACGGATTGGAAAGAAATTCGGTATGTAGCTTCCTCTAGGGCCCTAGGTGCTCGCTAAGAAACGTTTTCAAAAAGTTCGAAATTTTAGGGGGTTTTGGGGGTCAAAGTTACTAAATCACGATTTTTCCAAAACCATTGAACGGATTGGAACGATATTTGGTATGCAGCTCTCTCTAGGGGCATAAGTGCTCTCTAAGAAAGGGTTTTTAAAAAAACATTTAATTTTAGGGGAGGTTTGGGGGTCAAAGTTACTTAAAAAAAACACCGATCGGATTGGAATGAAATGTAGTATGTAGCTTAATCTAGGACCCAAGGTGCTCGCTAAGAAAATGTTTTTAAAAAATCGGAATTTTAGGGGAGGTTTGGGGTCAAAGTTACTAAAAATCCCCATAAGAAATACATAGTGTAATATATTTATTGATATAATATATTTTTTCTTAATATACTTTTAACTTTGATTTGTCTATCCGTGCAAAGCCGGATCGGACCAGCTAGTATGTTATATATTTTCCATTACTACCTTTTCCTTGAGTAACCATATCACCTCTAAATTTTACAACAAAACATTTCACCCTCTTTATGTTTTCTTGTCCCAGCATGCTATATTATGACGTCACAATTCGTGTCTACCTTACATACATCCGCGTTATATATTATCTTCCTTGCGTGTTCCATGTACTTAGAGTCTTTGTTGTTGTTCCTCTCTTGTTTTGAACTCAGTTGTTCAACCTTCTCGCTAGTTGTAAGTTCTACCTCAACGAGATGGAACATAGATAAACTTTTTCTAATTAGCAATAATTATTCACTGTTATAGTTTTAGCTGAGCTCATGTAATTGTGCAAATTAAAAAAGTTTTAGTTTTTATATTCTTTGTAGTTGATAAAAATTTAATCAAAATCAGACAAGCTCTTTCGGAAACTTTTTAAACTAATAAGGGTAGTTATTATTAATCGTCTTAGTTTTCCAAGTTTACTTTAAGGTTACATTAAGTTCTTATGCTATTTTCTGCACTATATAAATTACTGGTTTATATGTCTTTCTCTCCCGGGCTGAATATTTCCACGTGATTGTCGGCTGATTGTTTTAAAACGCCTTTCAGTATATTATTAGCGAATTTCCACAGGAAAAATGAGCAATTGCAGTGGCCCTTATGGTAGGACCCAAGGTCAGGAGTAGTAAATGAGCACCGATCATGGTCCCCAGAACACGTTTTGGGGTATGACTAAAAATCATATATATAATCTAGCGGCCGAATTTTAAGTCCGATTTGGTCCAAATTTGGTACACAAGTTGGTTGTCTACGTCGCTCGGACTAGTTCGTTAGCAAAAAAAATCCAACAGTCGGAAGCACGTTTTTCGACCGGAAGTAACTATTTTTTAGGTTTTTCCTACGAGAATGAATTTGTTTTTGAGTTGTTTCTACAAATACAAATGTAGGATTTTATTCTGCACATTATGCTTTTTTACGCCACCTAATGGCTCGCTTGGTTCCCCCAAAATCGACCAAAACGTAAAATATCATAGAAGTACACGATTCAAAGCCATGTGGTGGATTTTACCGCGGGGTTGGCGTGCGAAGCACGCAATGCTTTGTACATTGAAGATACTCCCAAAACGGGGGTTGGCGTGCGAAGCACGCAATGCATTGTGTATTGAAGATACTCCCAACAAGTTGTTGACCTATTTCCCAAATTGTTGGTCGATACCCTAAAACGTAGGCCTATAAACTAAATTTTCGAAATCTGCTCAACTGACGTCAGTGATTTAGCTGCCTGGTCGAATTGTTTAAGTCCTGCTACAATCTTACACAAACCGACGTTAACAACCAAAGTCGTACCAGCGATCCCCCTCCCCCCCAATACTGCAACCGTACTACGACGTCAACACGCCAACGTCGGTGATATTAAAATTCAGCTTTGAGATCAACTACCCTCTTCCAGCGCAATTCGCTCTTTAATCAGAAGATATTCCCACCCTTATTACATTTCTCATTACATCCAGCCCTGAAGCGTCCACCAAGATTAGCCTTGAGACTTCAGGAACCTGTGTTATTACTGAAAAGCCGACTGTTCACATTTTTCAAAATTATTTTATGTGTTATTCATACAGCTTCCGTCACATTCTAAAGTTATACATTTTAGATAAATAAATTTTGTGAATATCACTACTTTTGTTGTTTAAATAACTTTTTTAAAGTACCAAAGAAACTTACAAAAACGGTTAACCAGTCTTTTATTAAAGTTTGATTAAAAAATTCTTATTAATTAGTACATTTAGGCCTACTTGCAATTTAGGTTGTCTACAGTACACCTAAACTCCCAAGCATGTTTCTAAACATTACTCTTTTTATTTGAAAATCTAAGAATAAAATGTCAAAAGATTTTAAATACATAGTAAGGAAGGAGAAAATAAGATTGTATAATTCACAGTTCGTAATGCGCTATTGAAGCACACCAACATACTACAGCTTTGAAGCACCGCTCTCCTATAGAATATAATAAACGGTACCAAGAACTGACACATACTTTCCACAAACGTATTTAAATGATTAAACAGATTCACAGTGACTTCATAATTGTAGGTGGGGTAGGAGAGGTGATTTATTAAAGTAGGAGATTATCTAATATTTTTATACAATTTTAGTTTCTGGAATGACTTATATTTTCAGACCTTGATCACCTCTTTTGAGATCTTTTGCATTTATTAAGGGGAAGGTATATTTTATTATATAAACGAAATGAGGTTCACCGTTGCTTCAAGAAAACTTCTATGCAATGCATTGTATATTGAATATAATCCTAATATGGGGAATGGCGTGCGAAGCACGCAATGCATTTTTTATTGAAGATAATCCTAATATGCGGAATATCGTGCGAAGCGCGCAATGCTTTGTGTATTGAAGATACTCCTAAAATTCGGAATGGCGTGCGAAGCACGCAATGCTTTGTGTATTGAAAATACTCCCAATATGCGGAATGGGGTGCGAAGCACGCAATGCTTTGTGTATTGAAAATACTCGCAATATGCGGAATGGCGTGCGCAGCACACAATGCTTTGTGTATTGAAGATACTCCCAATATGCGGAATGGCGTGCGAAGCACGCAATGCTTTGTGCATTGAAAATACTCGCAATATGCGGAATGGCGTGCGCAGCACACAATGCTTTGTGTATTGAAGATACTCGCAATATGCGGAATGGCGTGCGAAGCACGCAATGCTTTGTGTATTGAAGATACTCCTAATATGCGGAATGGCGTGCGAAGCACGCAATGCTTTGTGTCTTGAATATACTCCCAATATAAGGAATGGCGTGCGAACCATTTTGCAGCTATTCAGCACCGTCGTGAATAGACCTCGTTTCCAAATAGTTGGTTGAAACCCTAAAAACTATTTTATAATGTATTTGAACGACAATTAAAAAGAAGGGAACATTAGTAGATCGAAAAGTGAATATAGTGTATTTTTATAAAAGGCGTATTGTTCAATTACATTGCTATTTGATTTGGAAAAGAAAACTCCTGACCTACACTCATAATATGTGATTTCGTAATCTAATAGACATAGCAAAAGTGCTGAGATGTGTTTTTTTTTTTTTATGAATGTTGATTGCAGTTACAGACCAAGAAGTCACATTTTACGCAATAAATGTAATACTTATGTACTTAAACCAAATTTTACTGTGTTTATTAAGTTATTCGCATACTTAGCAACAAATAAAAAAAAATGTTTCCAGTTTAGTACTTAAAACTGTTAAAATAATAAGAAATTTTCCCGGTCATTAAGAGTACATTTAATTCAAATAGAAAATATTGAAGTGTATTTTAACTTTATTAACTTGATAATGTGTGTGTGCGTGGGTGTTTAAAAACAGATTTTATATGTGGGGGTGTGTGAGTGTGTGTATAGGGAGGGGGTATTAGCGAGTGTATTTCGTTCATAAATAGATTAGATGGTTTTTGAGTAAATATAATTTAGTAAATAGTTCCGTCAAGTACCCATTCTTGGGACAGTAGCCTAACTTGGGACAATTTGGGACTTTTCACTTGTTGTGGTTGCTAACCTGATATTTTTTATTGTTGCTATAAAAGTGTTATGCATTTTATTGATAGATGGATAGTTAATACTTAAAATGTAGTGAAAATTAAAATTCTAAGATAGTTTATTTGGCAAAATTATATATACTTTGATAGTTATACAAAAAAAGGTAATTTATTTTGACCGAATTAGTGGGCAGGGCTAGTAAGTGATAGAGAATGCTAATACATTTGTCTTTGGCCTATTATGTTTGGTAAGAAGAACTGTCACTTTTTTAATGTTTACAAAACAAATATTTTCTTTATATAAAAATGTACACAAAAATGTACATAGGCACGTAATTTGGGACACAGCCAAATGCAGCCCAATGTCTCCATCAAAGAAAATGTTTTCGTTGTGGTTTTGTTTACCTACGATGAAGGGAAAAAGAACGAAGCCAAAAAAGACTTAACAGGTAAAATTTAAAAAAGGCTAATGCCGCCTTTGAAATTAACCGCATGTGAAATTATAAAGAATCGCAAGAGGTTTTTGTTTTTCCAAATGTTGAAGCTGTGGAATAGGACTTCGTCGAATCAAACGAGTTGTAAATTGAGAGGACAATACATTTTTTGCTTAAAAAGTGCCATTTTGTAGTATATTGTCAAAAATAGCTGTTTAAAATCTTAACTGTCGATTTAGGCTGTTTGATAAATTGGTTACGGAGTTTTTTTTTTGTAATAAAGATTTTTTTTAATGAAAATGTGCAAACATTTATTCCTTTATAGGTTTGTGTGTTGAGAATAGTAACGAAAAAAGATTGTCAGTTTCTCAAGTATTAGGAAAGGTATCTCCTAACTTCGGACACCAACAGTTTATTTTTAAAATTTACTTTGTGAAAAATATATTGAAAATGTTATTACTAATTCAAAAAGTACTAAGGTAGAACATAGGTTTCATATATTTTCTTTTACACCACCTATTTTTTAAAATATGTTTATTGGAGTATAAAACTGAAAACTTCCTAAAGCTATGGTCACTTATACGTATTGTTTTAAATATCCTGTTTAAAGTAAGTAATTATAACTGGAAGCGAGTTTTTTGTTTTAATTTGTAACCTTATGTAAATGTATTGTTTATTTTGCAGGGTTCAGTCGGCTGTGTTTTGTCAACTTTTAGCCAATGTAAATTAGATAAAATAAAACCTGAACACAAAATCTCACAATAAATACGTTTACTAATCTCAAACGCGTTTCAACGACAATGTCGCCATCCTCAGTGATGCACGGGCTACAGTAACTAAACTATAACTGATCTAACAATGTGACAACGCACCGTATAAATACCTAACCAGAAGGGGCGTACCCTACAGGAGGCGTGTCATAACCTATGCTAAGGCGTTGACCACCGCCTACCGTTTATCAAATATCTTAACAATATAACTTAAATAAGATAGCTAAACTAATATTAATATTTAACAAAACATAGAATTATTACATTAATAAAGAATTCTGTAAAGGACCTAATTCATTATTCACAATTATGTTACGGTATTTGTTAATATAAAAAGTTTCCCAAGCGTCCAATGTGTTGGGTTTAGTTACATGTGCCTTAGCATAGGTTATGTCACGCCCCCAGTAGGGTACCCCCCTTCTGGTTAGGTATTTATACGGTGCGTTGTCACATTGTTAGATCAGTTATAGTTTAGTTACTGTAGCCCGTGCATCACTGAGGATGGCGACATTGTCGTTGAAACGCGTTTGAGGTTAGTAAACGTATTTATTGTGAGATTTTGTGTTCAGGTTTTATTTTATCTAAGTTACTTTCTCACAAGTCAAGCTCATTAGTTATTTATTAATGTAAATTAATTTTAAAATATTATTTGTGTACGTGTATTTTATGTTTAATATGTAGATTTTAGTATTAATTAGTTTTTACGTTTACACAAAGCCCCTAACAGGTTTATAACTTCGGGGTAAAATTTATTTGTTTCTAGTTTTAGGTTTTCTCTCTCTATATGCTTTGTATTACATATTTGAAGAGAAAAGAAACAAATATTGGACAATATAACATTGTTTGTGTTAATTCGCATTATTTCAGTTCTTCCAATCTTCAAACAGTGTTCCCTCAATCGTTCAACAAGTTTTAAATATGTCCAAGTGATATAGTTACTTTTACTGAAAGAGTCAGGTGGAGTAAACATTTAGTGAATTACATTGCATAAGAAAACAATTTCAAAGAGAGAAGACTGGAAAAGGAATTTCATTAGACTTGCAGAGGGATATAAAAGTAAAGGCGTGCAAAGAGGTTTCATCTTCGAGATAAAAAGAAGAAATACTTGATAATGCGTGTTGAGAGATTGTGTAGTTTAGACAATGTGATAGTTAACTTTTAATGTAATTTATGGTTTTAAATCTGTAAAGATTTTTACAAAGTTTATAGCTTCAAGTATTGCGTCACACAAATCTCCCCAAAAAGAGATTAAAGAATTTTTTTTAAAGATTAAAACAAGGATGGACTTTATGAGTTAACGCAATCGGTGAAACAAACAGAAGTTCGAGCCTTACTCGCGCACCTAGGATTCCGTATCGTCGAAACATGGACCTTCTCAAAAGAAAGCTTTTGTTTAAAACTAATCTTTTTTATGTAAATAAAGTTCTCGGTTTGATACTGTTTCTGAAATCATCGAGTCAATTGTAATCTTCAGTTCTATCTCTACTAGATGCGAAGAATGTGGGTTTTGCCTCAATAAAAGATCGGTCTCCATAAGACTACAAAGGGCTTTGTAACTTTCCTACCCGGTTCTGGAAGGCATGAAAACATCCAGGAACAGTTGCAAATTATCATGTAAAATTAAATCTTATTTAGGGCTTCTACGATGCAAGATTTGCATTCAACTCTACAGTTCACCATCCTCTTGTCACTTGGTTCCATTCA
>JAGFPH010009411.1:21679-47245 GCA_018207615.1 Philaenus spumarius | reverse complement strand
TAGTTAAATAACTTTCTCAAAAGATCAATTAATATGACATTTTATTTCAGAATTGTAAAATCATATTTTTAAAACTTTTGACTCACATCCTCAGTTAACTCTCTATACCTATCAAATGACTTTTTTTTTAATACTTACGTCTTTTCCCAGCATCATAGGTTCCTGCTTTGACCCACACTTTCCCAGCTTTAGTCGGTGCTTCTTGAAACGTGGCAACAAATTCCTCGAACGCCTACACATAGAGTATGCAAAGTTTTAATAGACTGTCTTAACATTTTCAAACATTTTTCTATATTTAGGCTATTGTAATAAACAAATAATTTAATAAAAACAATAATTAACAGTTTTGGTTTTACAGTAGAGCGTCGATTATCCGAACGTCAGATATCCAAAACGTCAATCATCCGAAGGCGGAAATCTACTGTAAATAAATAATTACAGTACAGCACATAATTCCGAATTAAAGTTTTTGACTCGCATAGTCAGATGATTTGTAGAATTCAGGGAGTTTGTGCGCTAAACGGAACAGCGGCCATTGTTGAGTCTGCCAGGTGTCTGGCATCCTGCTGCCAGACATTAGCGAGTACACAGTGAATTGAATTATCCGAAAAAATTGATTATTATCCAAACCCCCCCTCAGTCCCAATTAGTTAACAGAGGACTTAGTGGGCTACACACTGCCATACCATCATCCAGGCGATATCACTATTTAACTGAAAATTGTTACATTTGGTGCGTAATTTAAGGAAATCCATTATAATGTCTATATGTTATTATAAAAACTTGTGGAAATAGTCGAATTTCACAATGTTTTGGATCACAAAAATCTCTGATTATAACCGATGGTGCTAGAGGGCTAATTGATTGCTCATTTTTGTGATACAAAACATTGTAAATTTCTATTTCCACAATTTTCAAATTTCATATTAAAAAACTTCTCAAGTAAAAAGTACCGGTATGGGAAAAAATTATTTGTAATGTATTTAGTTGGTATAACTAATACACAAAAAATCATTTACATCTGGGACATAGAAAACAAAGCCTATGGTGATTTCATATAGAATTACTTAGCACAAAATTTATCGGAAAAATATTTCTAGTACTTCCTAATAGCGCTTGTAATTTTATTTTCCTAAGAAGTAAGAGTTTTTTTTAATAGAGTATAATTTACCACAGCAAGTTCTGATCCTCACGTGGACAAAAGTTTCTGCAAATAGCTTTAATTTTTTCTGTAATATTAATTTCTGAAACGAGGGAAAAGAATTCTTTAATTTAAGAGCTTTTTAGATTAGATGGAAATATAAGCCTAGCCCTCTATGTTTCTGTTTTCTCTTTAGCTTATACATGTGTTAGCTTAACCCTCAATGGGTCGCGTGAAAAATCTAACTTCGTTTTTCGCGCACAGTCTGTGATACCGGGTTTAATATTCAGTTAAAAAGATAGATTTTGCAAATTCAAAACGCTTTAATATTGTTCAAATTTTCTTACATATAATTTGTGAACAAAATAACATATGAATAATTAAAAACAATAAACTTAGTAACCAAAAATAATTATTACTATTTAAATAAATAAAAAAATTTAAGTTAAAAATCAGTAACATTTTTTTAACTATAGTTTTAAATATATATATATTAATTACATAAGTGACTATACTTACCTATTTAAAGTTGTTAAATAATTTTAAACAAATTACTATTATTACGATATATAATTTTATGTATGTGTGTGTTGGTGAGGGTGTGTGTGTAACTTATGTGTGTGTGAAACACATAAAGTTGGTAATGTGTATTTTGTGTGAATTACAATAATTTTAATTCAAATAATTACAATATTTGTAGAATGTTTGGAAAAAAATATTAGCTACAAGAAAAATAATTTAAAAAAGAAACACTTTGATAGTAGTATACGGACTGGCAAACGGGGTTCTAAAGTACACCAAAAGTCGCACACGAAAAATCAGACCAGGGCGCCGAGAAATACGCAATATTTGCACAAAGGTTTCATTCACACTAAAAACTCCCATGTGGTGCTTTAGAGGGAAGTCAGAAACTCAGCTAGTGGTAAGGAGGGGGATCAAAGACCAAACTAGTGTTATAAAATGGCGACCAAAACAAAGGGCTCACGGAACCTGAGACCGTGCGCGACCTACCGAGGGTTAATAAAGAAGAGTTGATTGGTACGTTTGAAACGTTGTATGTTATTTTCTTTACAAAAATTATGGCAAATGTACAAACAAAAAACTGTACAAATGCAAATATAATGGAATTTGAAATAAATATAGTATTTAACATTATGTTTATCGGTATAGGTTGGTATCTCCGCCGCATTATGGTGTGGAGGCATATTGTAAATTTAACCAAGTTCAATTTACCTGAGCTGCAGCTTCTTCTTGTTCTTTTTTTCTTTGCTCCTCCATCTCTTTCTTAGACATCGGCCTCTTTCCCATTGTTCCAACCGAAAAGGCCTTTAACTTCTGTTCCGCTATTTGCTGTAGGACAATTTTATATTAAAATACATACGTAGAATAATAAAAGTAGGTAGGCCTATATCAAGTGTTATAGTTAAAAATACATACTGCCCTCAGTCTTCAAAGGGTTTCTTTATGATCCAAGTGGTTTTGGGATTTGAAACCTATGACGATTATTTTTAGTATTTATTATAAAAAGATAGGAATGAAGCTTATATCATTCACGGTTCTGTGCCATAGATGTGCAGAAAACAAAAATTATGTGTATATATATTGCAGGTAAGACTATTATGCTTATATTTATTCTGATTATAATAATCAGCTGTGTCATCTGTTTATTGCTTTATCCAGTTGGTTGCTATGGCAATGAGTATCAACTCCTATAAAAGCGAGTGTATGTCCTTATGTCCTTACTGCATACACATGGGTAGTAACAATATAAAAATAACAGCTGATTTCACCGATCATCTATAATACTTGAACAAAACCTATCGTAGATTACACTTTGGGGTTATGTTTACAACTTCAATAAATAATATGTCTTGTAAAAATTGAATTTTTTTAATATGAGTTGTAGAACTAATATAATAATGTGCTATAATAAGTTAGGCCTATAAGATTTTCTTTGAGGTTATAAAATGAATACAAATACAACCTTTTATCATCAATGTATTCATTTATACAAATTTAAAGAAGAGTAACCCATTCGTTTAGCTTAGGAAACATTTGTACATCTTCATATATCATAACATATATATAACAGTTAAGTAGTTCTAGATAAAGTTTGTTGTTTTTATATTTTTTAATTATGTATTTCTGACGAGTAACTAATTAATCTGCTCAGGATTTTTCATGGAGGTCTACTAGAGTTCATTTTAAATGACGTTATAAGTTATTTAAATGAATGCATTTAAATATAGGCAAGACAACGGTATGTTAAGCCTATATTGCCTCTTGTCGGACTTATGATGGTTTAGGAAACCGGATAGAGGTACTATCTGTACGGGTTCAGAAGGGGTCGACAATATGCATATTCAGTAATTAATAATGATGTGGTAGGAGTTAAGAAGGAATGTTCATCCTGGAGGGATCAGCCGTCAGATAACGAATGAGGTAGAGTGCTATCGAGGCCTTTAGACAACAAACGAGGTTCAGTGCTGTCAGGATCAGCCGGCAGACGACTCATAGGAAAGTTTGTCATGAAGGGATCAGCTTTCAGACATCGGAAGGAGGTACTTAAAGGAGCAATAAGAAATCATGGAGTTTATATATAAAATCTGTAGGCTATGTAGGCAGCGGCAGAGAGAGAGAGAGAGAGAAAGAGAGAGTTTGTTGTTAGTAACTTTGTAGAACAGAACAGAATTAATTCTGAGTGAATGAAGCCAGTAAGTTTTAGGACAGTTTTAAGGACGGCATGCACATGTCCCACCACATTGCCTGGTCTTATGCCTTCCAAGTTCCCTCTCTCTCTTGCTGTGCATAATTTATTTACATTAACTATACGCGCAATATTGAATATTACATTTGAGGAATACAAACAATTGAAATTAGTGTTGATGATGACTTAGGAGTAGAGTCTCGCTACACCTCTATTAACATAATATTGTATTTAGGTCTAACCTGTATTAAGTAGTACTAAATTAGCAAAATTTTAGAATACCACTACTTCTTTAATAATCACAGCTTGGTTGAAACCTAAACTAACTTACAATCTCCAGTCACACTACTGTATGTTTCCAGTTTGTAATCATATCTAGCCTATGTATTAAGTTTATAAGTTGATTGCATTTCTTACTGAACTTTCTAATAAAAGAGTCTCCAGCTGATACTACTTTAACCCTAGAACCGGTAATGTTAACGAAAATGGATTTTTCGGCGATTGCAAGCATTTTTTCAAAAATTAGCCAAAAATAGTACATGAACCCCAATCTAAAAGTGTTCCATAGCTATTTTGTAGGGAAGTTCAAAGAATTTATATATGCCAGTAAAAAAATGATAGATCATGTAAAATTAGCTCAAAAAACAAAAAATGTTCAGTTACGAAAGGTAAAAGTTCAACTTTAGGCCTACATAAAAAGTAGTAAACATAACTTGTAATATTTTTTCAAAATCTACAAAAGTTTTGTAATTTAGTTCCAAAAAGATTAAAATATTTATCAATTTCAAATTTCTTATTTGGAAACACCAATTTTTATGTTCCTACTACAAGACTGCTAACAAAACTATGCCTAGTTTGAATAGTAATTTAGAAATATAATTAAAAGATAATATTTGTATCTTTATTTTGGTATATAATAATGTAGGCCTATATATAAATACAACGTTTTAACAAATAGGCCTGTAGGTACACATTTACCGAGTTAAAAATCTCCTCTGCATAGTTAGGTAGGCCTATAGCCTTTGCCCAAAAATGAAATATTATTATAAGAAAGTGTAGAGAATAAATCATAGAATTTATCTGTATAGGCTACTTGTAAATTATCATTTTGTAAACCATTTCACTTTGTATTTTTTACTTCTTCCACAAAATTAGAATAAACTGCCTAATGTTTGCGCGGATACATGGAATACAAAATGACCGTTGGAACAGCATGGGAAACAGACTTGCTTTGTGATCTCAAACGGTGGTTTGAATTCTACGAAAGTCTGTAATCCCACTGCTGTTTGAATAACATCCAACCAATAAAATCTAGTTTACTTCACACCAATCGAAAGATCGAAGATTCCCCTACAAAACGATATAAAGATATCAAAAGAAAGACGACCAATTGTAAGCGATATCTCGAATGCAAAATGTGCTGTTTCATTGGTTAAAAACTGTCCAATTGCAAAGGTTTACAGACAATTCCATATCTTTGGAAATATATCCTAAGTGATTTTTACTTAGTTGGCAGTTTTAGAAAGTTAAAATTTTGACGAATCCAAAGGTATCTCTGTATAATATTGTCAAAATATCCCGGTGTAGCTGTAGAGAGTTTCAAAGAAATAACAAAGTTGAGCCTTTCCATTTGATTTACTCGCGCGTGGCGTCGGCTTTCAGAAAACTAATATTTTAAAATGATGATTACAAAATATCGTTCTAGGGTTAATTAGTAGTGAAATTCTAAGTAAAACCATACTGTGACTTTTAACTGTAGGTTAACTTACTTTAGATTTTTGTTATTTGTAGGTTGGCACTTATTGTAGGTTAGAGGGTCTATTAAATAAATTAGCCCTCTAAGAGATTGTTGGTTTGCGCAATTAATCATAAGAAACTTCAGCGTAAAATTAGTATACGACCCTCGGAAGATATTTTTATGCAGACAACGACCTTGTTTTACATTCTACTGTTAAATGTTGGATACAGTTAAACATATTGTGACTGAAGACTATAAATTAGAACTTCAGGCTACTTTTTTTTATGCTTGCATTTCTGTTGGCTTAGGGTCGTATAGTAAATTTCTGCCGAAATTTTGATTATCGGAACATCTTAAATGTTTCTTTCAAACATTTGTAAAAAGTAATGGCGTGAATTCACTAGCCTATACACGACCCTACGCCCAACAGAAATGCAAGAATAAAAAAAAAATAGCCTGAAGTTCTAGTCTAACTTATAGTAACAGTAGGGCCTAGGCCTATGTTTACCTGTATTCAACATTTAACAGAACAATGTAGCCTACTGTAAAACAAGGTCGTATTTTTTTTTCTCTCTTTAGCCTTATATGGTTGGGCACCGATTCATATCATGCGGCCTGTTTCTTCCTTGGGATTAAAATCTTCAATTGAAATTAGATTATTTCCTTTCGTCCACAATACTCAAGACTATTACAGTAGGCTATAAGCATCAAAAGCCCACTTGAACAAAATTTGTCACCGAGTGAGTTCCGACTTCGTTGTACGAAGTTGTAACTGAACAAGGTCGTAGTCTGCAAGAATATCAGCCGAAGGTCATATAGTAGGCCTAATTTATGCCAAAATAACAATAAGTTACTTTACCATAATATCATAGGTTAGAGGCACTTAAAAAGCTAGATTAAAGTCCCAGTGCTTGCATACCTAAATAAATATTTGAACCAATACAGGTAGGCTACTTCATTTAAATTTAATGTAATCCTTGGTAAGAAAGATTCTCAAATTTTAAGTATTTGTAGCATAACAATAGAGAAATATAAATCCTTAGCATTTGACCAACTAGGTTATGGTAAACATAGGCCTATACCTAACGGTATGTTCTACTTTAGGTATTTTTCTCTTTTGTAAAAAAAGATCACAGTAAAAAGACAATTCCTTGTTTAATGTTACTAAAGGTATAACGATTGTCTTCTCAAAACGTAGTACCATTTAAATACTTAAAAGGAACATAAAATAAAATTGTACGTGATCAAGCAAGAACGCCTGTGCAAAATATTGATATTACAAACAAAATACTGTACATTTATGGGAAACCTGTACACAAATTCTAGAATTTACTATATGTAAACAAATGGCGGACATAATATTATTATTGATTTCAAAATATGTTAAATACCTTCATTATCGCTTTATCCCGATCCCGATCCCTGTCCCCCATTTTAATTCACGCACTTCAGTTACAGTACAATATTCAGTTTCTGAACTGGACATTCGCCATTCACCATCACCTACTGCTATGCTATGCTATAGCGCTATATAGCGGCCGGTTAGTATAGCGTATTATTATCTCTGGTATAGCGGCTACGGCGGCTACTGCTAATAAACTCTGCTCACAGCCTGTATGATATTTATTTTTATTAAACAACCACTACAAAGTTGCTTCGTGTATATAAATATATCGTTCTTTCTTTGTATCTTTGCCTGCATACAAAGGAAAAGTAAGATTTGATAGATAATATTGTATTTTTGTATTACTTTATACTTTTTCTAGATGAAAAAAGGGTCTGCGTCGGACCAGACGGTGGAAGTTATACTTCTTTGGTCATTCGTATACTTTCCTATAATTTTTGAAAAAAAATTTCCCAGCCGGGGATCAAACCAGGAATTCTAGCGTGGAAGTCAGTGCTATAGCGTGGAATTTCTCGACCGACACCCCATCCGATTACAACGGGCGCAAAGAAGTATAACTTCAAAAAAGAAAACTTTCAAACACTATTGAAATTAATGCACTAGTATTACTTTATGTAAAGCTAGTTTATTTATTTATGTTCCGTTTAATATTTCCTTGATATACTGTAAATCATAGATCTAAAATAATTCGATCTCACAGCTGAAACTAAATTATACTAGGGGCTCTGCCCCTGGACGCGTCGCATCCCAACCCCGCTTCGGCCTTTGGCCTCAGATGGATGCTTCTCTTCGCTCGCAATTGGAAAATTCGCAAAAGAATCTCGTTAATCTTTGGCTCGTTTGTACATTGGTTTGTAAAATTATGAAACCAGGCAAATATATTAGCAGTAATTACAAGATTAATTATAACCTCAAATACATGCTTTAGAAACGTGAGAGGCTTTCATTACGATTTTAGTCCTAGTTCTACTATCTTCTGTCAACTAAAGTTTTGAAACCAGGCCTAAATATACAGAAGTAAACATAACCTCAATACTATACTAAGTTTCAGAAATGAGCCAGGCCTACATTACAAAATTGACTATTAGAATTTATCCATTTTTGCCAAGTTTACTTTTTTTTGACAAAATAAATTGTTAAAATCAGGCCCAATTTATTCTAATTCTAACGTGCTAAAACAGTATAAATTACCTAGTTTTTTTTAACAGTAATTAATTAAAAACTATCCAATAAGCAGCAGATTTTGGATAACACTGAATCTCATGGCTTGTTTATAAACAGCTGTTTTGATTGCTTTATTTACTATTTTGTTGTTATTTTGTAACCAACATGGCAACCCATAAGACCCTATGTTAAAATTTTTCAACTTTTAAATTAGATTTTCTAAAAAAAAAATGCGTTTTTACACGAAATACAACTATATGGGTGTACTTATAAATCAAAACTACACCTAAATACAAAATTTCTTTGAATTCGTTAGAGCCGTTTTCGAGATCTGCCAGATACAAAGATAGATACAAGAATTAATTGCTCATTTGAGTCCGTGAATTCCAAAACGTCCTATGTCCCCTTTGTAAAAGTTTTGGGAAATCAAATTTTTTGTTTTGTAAATATTTTTCTATAACTCAACATAAGCAATTATGTTTAAAAATTAATAAATAATTCCACAAACCAATTAAATGTGCCTAAACAAATTATTTAGGTTTATTTTGCTCGTAATAAGCAAATTAAATTTGCACAAAGGACGTTTTGGAACTAAAACGTGGACATAGGACATTTTGGAACTATACAACTTGAAAAAAGACACTTATTTGTTTAAAAAAATGGTGAAAACAATAATAAATAATAATTTTTGGTTCACAAATTATTTATTTAATGAAACACAATAAGAAAAAAATAGTAATACAAAATAATGTGGCGTGGCCCTCGTTGGATCAACCCCTGCGGCGATCCACGATGGTGCGTCTCCTCTAGGGGATGTGCCTTTCTGCTCTCGCGCGAGCGTACGGGCGGTTGTCAGGATGGTCTCTGGTGGAAGTAGGTCTTCACAAAGAAGTAGAACGATACTGAGTTAACTTCAATACGTTTATTAAAGCAATTCAATATACATCTCTCTGCTGGTCCGGACTAAACTAACAACTAGGCTTAAGGCAAAGGCAAAAATATATACAAAAATGAGTCTAGTCGCGATCGCGGTCAAACCAAGACTAACTAAAATAGACGCTCGCTTCTCTGGCGTCCCCTCCCCGTCAGATCTAGACTGTCGTCGTCAGCACTCTTTTCGTGTCAAGCCAAACTAAACACGCTTATTACATTTAAACATTATTATTGAATATTATTAATTATTATTATTTATACAAGGTGGAGGGTACCTGCCACATCACCCCCCTGCGTCACCAGAGTCGGTCCCTTCGACTCTCTCAACTGCACTCTAGCTGCTACCTGACCCCTAGCTCTGGCTAGTGTCTGACCCAATTACTTGTTGTTCCATGTACAACATACTACAAGTACTATGGCTAGACACCCATAGTACTTAGCCTCCAGGGCTACTTGTTATTTCGGCAGTGCCAAACTTACTTTCCATATAAATTTTATAATCTCCATTGCTGCTCAATGTGGTCGGTTCGCCGCCCTGGCAACTCCCGGATGAGGGCGAGGTCTGTACCCCTCAACTTGTATTTAATGAAATGAAGTTAATAACAAAAGAAATTATGGCTTTTTATAATCAAAACATTCAAAATTTACTATTCAAAATATCAAGTTGAAGTGCTGCAACGAGGGTTAGATCTGTATATTTAAAAAAAAATTAATAATTGTCCATGTTCCCTTATTATCTTGCGTTTGCCTCATTGTAATATGTAATTTTATCCAAATAAATGAATAAAAAAAATCTGAAATTCATTATTATAAGTATTTCTTAAAAAAAATTCATAATATGTTACGCTTGTAAACGTTGTAAATCAACAACAACTGTTGAAATTATCCATCATCATGTAATTTAACATCTTAATAACCTTTTGAAGTATTCTGTCTACATATATTTTAAAATCGAAATAATATTTAAATACAATTTGACGGTACCAGCAGAGTTAACTATTCTAAAATACAAGTTGTCATGAAAACACTTAAAAATATATATGAAAACAAATCAGACATCAAAGTTATTCCTAGTTATATGAAAATAATTAAAATTAAAAAATGTATACTACGTTGCATTTCTCTTGGTATTAAAAAAAATTTTTGTGAAAATATCCCATTTTTCAAAATCGAGAACATCAACAAAGTATCTAAAATTAAAATTTATAAATTCATACTGACGTAGTAGTTGAACCCTGATTATAATAACTCCCTGGATGGTTATTGTTTGCGAAAACAAAATCATAGTCTCTACGTTCCCACTTTATATTTTTATTGTTAAATTCACATTATCCCATTTATTTTTATTATCAATTTCCCCTGTTATTGTTATGAATTTACTTATGTTCATTATTACATTTTTAACCATCCCAAAAGTTTAACATCAGCTGCCCATTACTACTTTACAAAAGAAAGTAATCTAAAAAAAAAATTATATATGTGGCATTGAAATTTATTCTTTGTATGAAGCTAATTTTATTTACATTCGAAACAAGCTAAAAATTATTTAAGTCTTTTATTATCTTTACATTTCCTTATAACACTTAGGTACTTATTATTTAAAAAAAAATTACGAGTCTATAGCCACCTATATGTCTATTATTATCTATTGTATGTAGTTTGAAGTAATTAATCCATTATTGCTAATAAAACAATTCCCCATGAACATTTCACCCTGTTTACAAATATTAATATTCATATTTACTCAATTATAATTTATTAATATTTTTAGAAAAATCCTGTTGTTCGTCATCAAACATTGTCCTATTCATTATTAAACGATATATGTTATACTATATTAACAACTTCCATCTCATCATTCATAGAACACTTAAAACATAATGTATAATATATTGGAACAGGCATTTTGCAAGGATTCATATTGCAAATTTCTCATAACACATTAGAAATTAAAAAGAATATAATTCACATTCCTAAACATGCAAATCAAATTAATTTAGTAGTGTTAAAAAAATAATCATATTCCAATTCTATTTAAATTATTAACATCAAAAAAAAATTCATTTTTTTTTTTTTTTCATTCTTCTTATCAAATTAATCTTAAATCTAATGAGCATTATTAGTGTTTCCTTAAATATACTGGTAGAAGGATAATTCCCTACTTTACATGTTTCATTATGGGAGGGATGGGAAGAAATTTTGGAGGGATAGAAAAGCCTGACTCGCACAGATCCATAAGTCGGACTAGGGCATGAGAATATGGCCTCAACATACCTCAAGGGGAATCCCTAGCCGGACGTCAGGAAACTGCGGAGCCAGAAATTGGGGTAGAGATCAATTTGTAGGGGGAAAATAATGGGATCTAAAGGAGAAAAAAAAAAACCAAATTGGGGTATTAAAAACTAGAATATCTAGTGAACAAATTAGAGACACAGAGGCAAGATCCTACCGGGATCGATACTTAAGCGGGTTAGGACAACGTTGGCAACAACTTCCGCGGCTGACCCAACCCTCAATAAGAGGGTTTTCCCGGTTATCCCACAACCGAATCACCCTTGCTAGGCATCTGGGATTTTTTTTTTTTTTTTTTCCGAAATAAAAACCAACTTTTGCGCCCTTACAGAGAAACTATTGGTGGACATTATATATAGTTAACGTGATTATGTTTTATATACTCAAATCCCAAAAACCTAGAGGGACGGAAAGTTACACGAGCTTGGTCAACGTTGGCAACAACTTCCGCGGTTGACCTAACTCTCAATAAGAGGGTTTTCCCGGTTATCCCACAACCGAAATTTGAGAGGAAAAAAAAATAATTTAGATAGAACCTTGATATTAATACTCGTATTTAAGAGAGAATAATTTCTAAATAGAATTAAATTTTGAAATCTGGGATGGAACTATCTTTCCAAAAAAAAATATTTATAATTAGTGTATAATGTCTAAATTTCTGAACTTTTTATTTTTACAATTCCTGAAAAAAATACTATCCTGTTTCTTTCCAAGTTGTAATTTTAAAAAAAAATTATATTAAATGCCATGATCGAAATATGGCATGTTGACTATGATTAAAAATGTTATTATTTATTTAAAGTCTATTTAAAGTACTACTTCATTGTTTTTACGTTTCTCTTATTCTAAAACTATAAATTTCTACTGATTTTAAATTTGTTGTTGCTATAAATGAAACTTAGTTCTTGTTATTCTTACATATTCAATTTTTTATTTATAAAATTCAAATTTTTAATTATACTTAGTGAGAAAGAAAAATCAATAAAATCAAATTTATACCATTTACTCTACCACTATTTAGTGTAATTGCTTTCTACATATAAAAAAAAATAATAGTTAAATTTGTATTTTAGTTATGAAAATTCTTATTTCTAATTACGTTATCTTAATTACAGACATTCATTATCACTTTACTTTTATGCAACCTATAATTATTACACATTTGCAAACATTGAGCACTGCATAAAATATATTTTCCTTCTCTTGCCACGAAAATCACTTATCATTCACATTGTTTTTGGTTTTTGTTTTTCGAAATTATCATAGAGATTGGACAAAATTTGGTACTTATGTGGTTGTGCTGGTCCGTTGTTTATGCTCATCGTGTCATGTGAGTTCAATGGCTCATTGTTCACCAGCACGTGCTCATGTGTCCAGTTTTTGAATGTCTGCTGGTCATTGTGCTTCTATGATCTGCCCTTTGTCTGTTTCACCAACCCATCCCTAATTTAAACAAAAAGAAACGTATTTTAGGACTTGTTCAAAGTTAATACAACATGTTACCAAATATCACAACTGTAAAAGGAAAAATTCCAAAAATTTACTTTGAGGCTTCAAATTTTGTAATGTTTATTCTCTGCACATACTATGTGACTATTACTTTATATTTATTCTACAATTCTGCTCATATAATTATTAAAAGTTTTGCTATAAGGACTATGAATTGAAACTTCAATACCCAAACATTATATATAAAAAACTTGCAACATTAAATTATGTGTAAAAAAAAAATTCCTTGTTCTATGGCTCTTAATTTAGAACGCTACTTTATTATAAACTGTGACGCAGCTATAATGTTTCACTCGGGGCAGGGTTTCCTCGTTCACCCCTTTATAAAAAGAATTTAATGGTTCCAATTCATTTTCCCAACATTTAATATAAATTTAAACACTCAAAAAAAAATCATTTGTGCTTTACTACTTGAATTCTCATTCTATATCATTCAAAAAAAAAAAGAAAAATCTGTAAAAAAACACTTGACAGTAACAATTATTTCTAAACATTTTTCAATACTCAAGTGTTCGTCAGTCACTTAATCCTCAATCCTTCATGTATGACTGTCCACTGCTTCCTCTCCTTTTGGGTTCGAACCTATAGAAACATCTCAAGAATCCATTCTTTTAAACATTATAATATCTTATGGACATAATATAATAGTTCTAGTAATACAATACTAGAAATTCCATTTAGTCAATTAATACTTTTATTACTTTTTAATCATAAACTTTATTTTCATTAATGTGCAATAGCAACATATCTAATCATTTCTCATTTATATTTTATTTATTTATTTATCTCAATGATCCCATTTATATTCCATAAGTTTACATTAATAGTCTGTTAATAACTACCCCCTGCATTAAATATGCTACTATTACAGATCGTAGTAATATACAAAATATTTTTAATTATTTCTATTTATATAAAAAAAGGTTTAGACAAGAATTTTTTTTTTTTAGAATTGACTTTCTGTAATCTGTTTTCCCCCTCCCATTGATTCTAAGTTGCGTTGATGTCATGAAGTTACTTGAGCAGGAATTTATTGCAACGCATTTCCTTTATCCAGTTTTACTTTAAGACTGCTTAATTGCACATTTAATGCAAGTTTACAGAACACATGTTATTCTGTTGTCACCTATAATGATGTCGAAGTGACATCATGTAACGTCAGCATTACATCACCCTTTGAGCTTTGTAATGCCAAGTCATACTAAAAACATTCTTGTCTCACTAAATAATATTCCAACTAAACTGACTAATTTCCCTGAGTCAATAATTAAATCATATATTTGAATTTAGACTCTAATTATTACTTTGAAATATATATTTCCTTCGAACTTGCCATGTCATCTTTAATTCACATGAAATATTAACAAATTATTAAAAATATATCCTTTGCCTTACCTATCGTTAAGCCTAGTTCATTAGCATACTCATAATTAAACAACAATCTTACAATCTTCATGTACAATATAGTTCAAAACACCGTAGTGTAATATTATACCTTATCATAAAAATATTAATATTTTACATTTTTCTCACTGGTCACTTAAACACTTGAGTCCGTCACATTATCACTTTACCTATTTGCTTCAATTATAACCTTTATAATCTTTTCTAAATATTTATTATTATTTAAAACTTTGCGCATTCCTTAGCTTCATTTAATACGATTTTGCTAAATTAACAACAATGTAGCAATTTTTCAATATCCCTTCCTATTTATTACATAATAAAGTACTATTAGCATATTACAATATTTCCAACATTGCTCATTTTCACTATATTTCACTTGATTATTAACAGCTTATCATTTTCCAATATTAACACTCATTGGCATAAAACAACTCTATTCGTTTCGATAATCAAATAGCACAAATACCTACATCCTAAAAAAATATAGTCCAAACTGACCGCTTACACATTATTATGTCTCTATAAATATAAACATTGTACATTTAAGTAATATATCTATTCCTTTTCGAACTTTATTATGAAAAACTTATTGAATCATTTCAATTGTGCTTATTGAACATATATATATATAAAAAAAATTGTTTACACTCATTTGCCATACATTATTACATTTGCAACATTTTAGCAAACTCCATTTACTAAATATCTCATTGATTATTTACTTTTACCATTTATTATTTCGTACTATTTGCAACATTTTAGCAAACTAAAAAAAAATCACTAATATTCTTATTTTCAATACAACTCCATAATTATTACTACATGTATTCACTCATTCATTCTATCAAACCACTAAAATTAATTTTTTTTTTTTTTTTTTTTTTTTTTTAAAAAATTCACAATTTCGACTTACTTAATTATATTATCTGGAGTATACAAAAATTCAAATCACATTGTCTTGAAGTGTGAAGAATTGTAGACGGATAGAAAGTAGAATTTGGCTAAGTGCCGGAAAGATAGAAAGGTATGCATACCCTTTTGTTAAAGACAATGTTCAAATCAGTGTATGTTCCTTCGAACATATTCAAATAACATTCATTCTCTTGACCCTTATTCAAAACAGACTTATCACTAAACATTTAATATATATATTTATCAACTTATAGACTATTGATCCTAATAATACTTTACAGACATAACCAGTTAATTTTAATATTTATTTAACTCATTTAATTGCAGTATTTTGGTTGATGTTGTCCATCAACAAACAACATCTTAGACTATGGAGGTTTATGACACCAACAAACATAAAATCACCAGTTCTCATTGCTTTACGCACCACTCGGTATACTCCATCGGTATATGAAAACTGGCTACCTGGCTGTTTTTGATAGGTATGCCTGTACCCTAAGTCACCAATCGCAATTTGGCCGTTGCTCACTCTATGATCCGCAAGTTTGATGTACCTAATCACGACGGCTACACACTTCCAAACATCGTTATGTTTGACTAATTGCACCTTAGTACAACCTTATATCTCGTATTAACGTAATCTCTAGTATTTGATTATCCTCACTCATCAATACTCCAGAATTCAGTTTGTGCGTTTTTTTTTTTTTTTTTTTTTTTTTTTTTGTTTGACGAAAAAACGTCACGGTTTGAGATTGACTTCTTGAGTAGAATAATAAAATCTTCCCCCCTATAACCTCAGCTACAGGTATTCCCGTTCTAGTTAATTATATTATATTACGCTTTATATCATTGATATAAATCTCCTTATCTTCTATACATCCATACTAAACAACGTTTAGTTATATCTCCTCAAATCTCTAATTTATTATTAGGTCTGTCATAGTTTACACTGGCCATGTCATGTCTCCCTTAAAACCCAATATTTTATTTTTACAATCATCAACATCATTTAATTTTTAGTAATTTCGTTATTAATTATTGATAATATTTATCATTTCTTCTGAATTATTATATTTATTTGCCTTTATATTAAATATTAGTAAATATTATTATATTTATTTGCCCTATTTATACGCATTCTATATCCGTTTAATAATGTTTCTTAGATTCTATCCTTGCAACAGAGATTATATTATATTTCATTAAAATAATATATTATATATTATAATATCATAAATTCCAAATTTATCCGATCATTTTATTATTGCCATGCTTTATTTACGTTGGTGTTGAAATCCAGATTATTATCCCTGTTCAACCCCTTATTTTCCATTTATAAACGTATTAGTCCAATTCTTCCTAAATGTTTCCTTTTATTTCTTAAAAAAAATTTTGTTACATCTACTACTCCTCTGAATTGACTATTCTAGTCCCTATATGTCTAATTGCCCTTCTGGTCAAACTAATAAACACTTAAATCGCACCAAAATTTTATGTCTTTACCTGATGACGCCAGTTTATGTCCGAAACTACTCGGTTCGCATCGGACCTAGCCTCACCCTTCAAGTTACACAATTTCTGGCACAATTCTGTTCAATCGATGTAATGATTTTTGGTTGCAGATGTAACCTACGTTGAATATTTTTATCGATAAATATATTTTAGTATTAATTTTCCAAAAAAAAAATTTTATTTTGTTAAAATTCATAAATATTATAATTTTCTATAATGCGTTACTACTTAATTGATCCATTAGTCTATTTATAATCTTTATTTACTTATCAATTAAGTCATAATTTCAAAAGTTTTGTAACTATTTTGTCTCCCATGTTAAATGAATCAAACTAAAACAGTGCAAATCGTTCTACTTTGCACCTGGTATTTTGCAAGTCAGCTCGCTTCTGTGCTGGAAAATGTTACAGCGTTGCCGGCTCGTGATAACATTTCCACGTATTCCTTGCGATAAGAAACTCTTGGTTTATGTCCGAATAGAAGTCTACTAACTTGTATTTGACGTATTGATGAAAGTTTTCTCTATAATTAATATTGATGTCATTAATTCCTGAATTATCACTTTATTAATTATTATTTACTTTAAGAAGTTAATATAAACCTATGAATAAATGGAATATATATTTCGTTATACTTTTACACTGGGCCCAATGTTAGTTCGTAATCCATATCCCGTCTAAACTTATTCAATTATTTATTTTGACTCTAGAGTAACACCTTTTGTTACGGCATTCCGTTTATTTAATATTTCCAAATTTACGTTATATCGTAGTCCCTTAGTTTACATGGCTGTCTCTTTATTCTTATAGGTCTGCCAGGACCTTTGTCCTGTGTGATAAAACCCGTGCTTGTACTTGGCAAATTTTGAGTTATTATTGTATCCGAAATCGGAGAGTGGTTTATAGCAGCTGTTCCCGCATCCTCCTGCGCGTCATCCAATATTAACGTATTATCTGTCACAGGGCCGTTACTTATCGTAAACGAGGGCCTATCCTTCCGTGATTTTTTTAGTTTTGGTTGCAATTTCCCTTTAATTACCTCTAAACACGGTTTCACTCTGTTAACGTGAACCATTACTTCTCTATTCCTAATTTTCAACATAATATTAAATTTAGACATTATTTTTAAAATGATAGGGTCCTCTCCATAGCTTAGTTAACTTTTTTACTCTATGCCTTTTCAATACTGGGGTGTATAAATAAACATATTGGCCGACTTTATAATGATTTTGTTTTGTGTTTTTATTGTAATTTTTCCGTTGTTTCTCAAATTGGCCTGTCTGGTAAATTTTCATTTTCGCGTACGCCTCATGTAATTGTGATCTTATATTTTCGATGTGATTATCATAAATTAATGTTTCATTTGTAATTTTTAAAGTTGATTCCAATGGCGTCGACATTTTTCTCCCAAAAAGTAATTCAAATGGACTGTAACCCGTGGTTTCATGAATTTGGCTGTTATAGGCCATGGTTACAAATGGAAGAATGTCAGTCCAGTTTGATTGATTATTATCTACGTAATGACATAGCATCTTGCAAATTGTGTGATGCGTTCTTTCAACCCTCCCATTGGCTTGGGCATGGTACGCCGTTGTCAAAATTCTTTTAATACCCAATAATTTACACAAATTTGACATTAATTCTGAAGTAAAATTTGAGCCCCTGTCCGATATAAGAATTTCTGGTATTCCATATAAACAAATTACGTGATGCAATAATCCTACTGCCGTTTTCTCCGCGGTTGCGTCATCAACAGGTATAAAAGTTGCGTGTCTTGTAAAGTGATCTATTACTGATAAAATATATTTTTTCCCATCTTGCGATAACGGAAATGGGCCAATCAAGTCCAAACCTATAACCTTATACGGGAGTTCCGGTTCAGTGAAAATTTCCCCTAATGGAGCCTTTGATTTTCCGTAATCTACCCTCTGCGCACAGGATTTACAACTTCTGACATAATTTTTGACATCTGTCTCCATTTTCGGCCAATAAAATTTCTGTTTTACTCTATCTAACGTCTTCTTAACTGCCGCGTGACCTGCCGTAATTATATCATGATGTAAGCTAATTATTTTATTCCTTAATTTTTGGGGTATTAGAATTAATTTCTCATTTCCTGATTTAAAGTAAATTATTTTTTCCGGGCTTGTCTTATAATTTTTGTGTGTTTTTAAATTTTGACATTCTTCATCAACATACTGCGCATTCCTAATTTCTTCTAAATCAATTAATGGTAAGTGTTCCCGTGTCTTCACTAAATTAATTTTCTTTTCTGCTACATTTCTACTAAGGGCGTCCGCATTAGAATGTAATTTCCCTGGTCTGTGAACGATAGTGTAGTCAAATTCTGATAATTTTAAACTCCACCTTAAAATTCTACTTGTCGGGTCTTTAAGTGATGTCAAATAACATAAAGCTTTATGATCCGTTATAATTTTGAAATGTCTGCCTAACAAATACGGTCTGAATAATTTACAACCCCAAACCACTCCACTCATCTCAAGGGTGCTTGCGTCATAATTTTTCTCCGCTTTGTGTAAAACTCTACTGGCAAAAGCTACAGGGTGATTTTTCCCGTCTATTTCCTGTGACAATATACATCCTAACCCTTCTTTGGAGGCATCCGTGGCAAGAATGAATTCCTTTGTAAAATCCGGATATCTCAAGATTGGGGCTTCTATTAATTTGTCCCTTAAAAATTCAAAAGCAGTTTGGCATTCTGATGTCCATTTAAATTTTACGTTATCTTTAGTCAAATTGAATAATGGCCGTGCAATTTTTGAAAAATCTTGTATATGGCTTCTATAAAATCCTGTTAAACCCAAAAAGTGTCTAACCTGCCTTACAGTTCCTGGTACCGGGAAATGTTTTACGGCTTCTATCTTTTTCGTGTCCGGACGAATACCGTTTTCGTTTAATAAGAACCCAAGATAATTTACCTCTGTCACTCCAAATTTACATTTTTCCAAATTTACTGTTAAGTGTGAGTTTTTGAATCTCATAAAAATTTTGTCTAATGAGTCTATATGTTCTGTCATTGTTTTGTTAAAACATATCACATCATCCAGGTATACTAAACATATTTCATCTCTTAATCCCAATAGTACATTATTTATTACTCGTTGAAAAGCTGATGGTCCCACTTTCAACCCCATCGGCAATCTTTTATACTGATAATGACCCCATGGTGATGAAAAAGCTGTTTTTGGCTGACTATCTTCTGTCAACTTTATTTGAAAAAATCCTGATTGCATGTCTATAACCGAAAAATATTTAGCACCCCCTAGTAGGTCCAATGTTTCGCTTATATTCGGCAATGGGTGTACGTCTGGTGTAATGACTTCGTTCAATTTCCTATAGTCTACACAAAAACGAAATTTAACTTCCCCGTTAATTGACTTTTTCTTTACTAAAACCAAAGGACTGTTCCATGGCGAATAACTGTGTTCAATTACGCCTTTTTTTAATTGGTCATCTATCAACTCCCTTACAATGTGCCTATGCGCATGTGGTATTCTATGTGGAGGTACGTATATTGGGTTAGCGTTCCCTGTGTCTATATTATATTCTACATTTTTAATCGCCTTCAAATCTCCATGTTCATCGTAAAAAACATCTTTATATTTTAATAACATTTTCATTAGTTCCCTTCTTTCCGGAGCCGGTACGTGATTAATTTTCTTAGCAATTTCTGACTCGATTAACGACCCTTGATTACTTTTCTCGCCCTTATTGTCTACAAACATATTTACTTTCAATGGGTCATCCATGGTTACAATATTAGTTTCTAACTTTGCAATTAGTGTTCCTTTCCTTAATTCAATTTCATTATTAGATAGATTTACAATTTTAGAAATACAAGTTTTATTGTTTCCTAAACATACAACAGCTCTGGCGCACAAAATATTAAATGGTGGATTTTCTATCGGTTCTATTATAGCTTCTTTATTTATTAATTCCATGACATTTTTAGGGTTATTATAATTTTTGTTTTTCGACCCTCTAATTGTAAATTTAATTAACATCTCGCTTTGGGGCGGCACTAAAGTGTCAACTTTGCAAAATAAATTATATTCACGTTTTTCTTCTTTTATGTTTACCAAATTTGTATGTCGATTCTTAATAAATGCTAAATGTTCTCTCTGTCCTTTTAAAATTTCCTCTTTTGATGGTTTAGTACCCTTTTTTAACAATTTTAAATTTACTGTATTTTTATGTCTTGATTTTAATTGAAATTTCCTAGAAATATTTGGTAATTTAGGTGGTTTGTCGTTTAGAACTGTATTAACTTTGTTATTTTCTTCTTTTTGTAACTTATTTAAACTAGTAGCCATTTTCCGAAATCCCATCATTGATATTTTTACTTTATTTATTGACACTACATTTTCACATAAATCTATTATAATTTTATTTGTTCGTAATACATCATTACCTAGTATTGCTGCATATTCATGAGGTATTTTGCAAACCTGAAATTTAACTTTTAGAAATTCAGATGCTGTATAAAATACTTCGGTCATTTGTGTTCCTAAGACTTCCAAAATGTTTCCTGTCACCCCCGCTATTGCGATATCATCTTGCGCTTGTATGTCCGTAGCTACGTCCAAATTTAATAAACTTATTTCTGCACCGGTATCTATCAAAACTCTACCCCATTTATCGTTAATTTTTGCCATGATTGACACATCATTGTTTTTATAAATACCTTCCGTCCTATTAATTGGTACAAATTTGTGCGCCGAGAATCTATCATAATTTATTGTTGGTTGGAGTGAGTTACGGCACCTTGGCTCACTCCAGTTGAGTTTAAAGTATTATTATTACCTGGGCCGTTCCTACCCGCTTGCTGGAATTGTGGCCTAAATCCCTGATAACCTCTGTTTGACGTTTGCTGATATCCTCCCCTGCTGAAGTATTGTCCTCGGTTCCCGTTATTAAAATTTTGTGGCCTATACTGATTTCCATACTGAAACCCATTTTGGTGTTGTGATCCCCGAAACTGTCCGTTTCCTCTAAATGTATTACCCCTATACATATTGTAACTAGGCCTATATTGTTGGTGCGCATGTTGGAACCCCTGTCCTTGCGGTTGAACGTATTGAAATCTTTGGTGTGGTTGCACAAACCGCGGCGCCTGGCGCGCATCTTGATGTCCCCTTAATGAACTTTGTCCAGCGTTATTCTTGATTTCGCAATCTTTATGAGAATGACCGTTTTCCCCACAACTGTAACACTTAATCTCCTTCGCATTAGCTATATTTACCGCCTCCTGAAATGTTTTCGGGAAATGTAGTTCCGTAAATGTCTTTAATTCCCCCAACAACCCTTTTTGAAATACCTCCATTGCTCTACGGTCTGCGTTGCCCCGCGCAATGTTATCAATTAACTCGTTCCCCGTTAGTTTCACTAATTTCATATTAATATTCTTTATCCTATCTGCATAATTTCTTACACTTTCCCCTTTCTTTTGTTTCATTTGTGCTAACTGTTCGTAAACATAATTTTCTGGTAATTCGTCCTGAAATCTTGGCTCAAAAGCCCCCCTAAACTCCGCAAACGTTTTAGCCTGTTGGCATTCTAAATCCATTTTAACAAATTGTTTTGCCGTCCCGGACAACTTCATTTTTATTAACTTAATAAATTCTGAGTCTTTCCATTTACTAATCGAAGCGATATCGTGCATTTGATCTAAGAAATCTTTAACCGATTCCCCTTTTTCGCCACTAAAACTAGGTAGTACTGGTACTAAACCCAAATTCAACTCGGATATGTGTATAGTTTCATTTGCTCCTCTCGAAAATTCCATTTCGTTCCCCTCGACCGTTGCTAACCTTTCTTGTAACGTTTGATTTAAAGCAATTTGCTCCCGGAGTTTGTTATCTATTATAGCAATAGCAGCCGGAATGGTATATTCTTGTTCATCGATTCGAATATTTTCTGCCATTATTAATTTAAATTATTAATTCAATTACTCACAAATAAAAATAATATTGTTACAATTAAAAAAATTTTATCTATCAATATTTATATTTAATATTGTTTGCTATATAATTTTATCTTTTTGTTAACACATTGATACTCAAGAATATTAGAAATTAAGTCATCCACATGAAAACCAATTCAATCAATTTTACGTTCCAAAAAATATCTTTTTAAATCATACAATCCCAGATAGCAAGAGTGCTTGATTCAAGGGCAACATTTTCCTTGAATTTGCCTTTACAATTGAAGCTAAAAGTTTTTAGCCACAATCAGTACTGTTTCAAGGACTAAAAAGCAACCCTCTTTTACAACCCTTGATTTAGGCCTGATTGTGCCCAAACCGACCAATGACGAACCAGCACGTTATTACCCACAATGCTCTTCGAGAGATACATTCACCTACGCGAGTCATCAGTCATCGCCATTTGCAATTATTGTGATTTTGTGCAGAAAAGTTTGTTAATAAATTATTTGATTGTTGATTTTATTTAACTTCAGTTTATACTTTGTTTACTTCGAAACCAGGAGATTGAGGTAAGTGGATAAAACACATCTATACCTACTCATTGTTGTTTACTATTACCCTAATATTATCTATACTATTTTATTTTTGAGGATGGATTTCAGGATAAGTTTTAAAATCAATTGTTTTGTTTTACCTACACGAACTGGAATCCGTTATTAGCATTTTCTTTTAATTTGTAAACTTTATAAATAATTGGTTACCCTTATGATTTTCTATACAACTGTAAACAAACTCAAAAACACTGTAAAGAACAATTGTAACTCTACCACCTGATTTTTGTAAATAGCTTTGAAAGGCTTTGGCCCAGGGCCCAGTAACTGTTTGTGCTCAGAGAAAACTATAGGAACTTTTGACTGTTTCAAAATAGTTGTTTAAATAGATTTATAAAGGTAGCCTGGTCACAGTAACCTTTAAAGTAAAGCTTTGTATGCAGTTTAAAAGGTGACAGGTCTTATATAATTTTGGGCGCAACTTTACTATTCGACTCTAGGCTAACCTAGAGCTAACAGAAATGCAAAAATAATAATTAAAAAAATACCTAAAAGGTTCTAACCTAACCTATTTAGTCACAGTATGTTTACCTGTATTTAACATTTAACAGTAGAATGTAAAACAACGTCATTGTCTGCAAAAATATTAGGTTAGAGTCGAATAGTAAAGTTACGCCTAATTTTGAAGTAAGTCCCCTAATCCTTAATGAAGGCCTTAGCATAGGCCTAAGCCTTTTTATTGAGGCTAGTTTTCCTGGGCTAATGCCTAACCTAGTTATTGCTTCTTTCAGAATTAAGATTTTTGTTTTGATATAAAGGGCTACAAGAGCCTAAGTAGCTTAAAAGAGGTTACTATATGTAGCTAGATATGTAGCTATTCTGGTTCATGTTTAGTCCTATGAAGCCTATTAAGTTACGGCTAGGTTTATTACAATAAATTTAGCGATAAGGGGCTGTACATAGATTAGGCTTACGTCATCTAAAACTAGGCTAGGAGGAGGTGATCCAATTTTTAAATGTCGGTGAGATGTAAAAACTAAAAGTGCTTTTGTCCTAATTCATAACAATGACAAGGGTGCAGTTCCGCAGAGAACCTGCGATATATTATCGGATGAAAATTTGTCATGCGATATAAGTATCGATTGAAAATATAGATTTTTGATTCGATTTAAATGTTGAATTACATTACATTTTAAATTAAAAGTTCTTGTTCTTCGAAAGTATCTTCAATCCACGCAATACAAAGCTCTCTACAGTACGTTAGCCAATCACATGCCTGCCAATCCCTGCTCGTTTTTTTTTTCACTGAAACTACATTCTCTAATAAGAAAGTCATAGTTCGTAACATTGACCCTGAAAAAATTGGTCAAGGTCAAAATCTTCATTATACCAAGGTTTGCATTCTCAGAAATTGTATTTTTGAGGACACTTACGTTTTTTCATGCGTAATAATAACTTTGAGGTCACCTGTCAACTAAATATCACTTGGTTTACACGTTTGATACGTGTTTTCATTTCATCACCGCAAATATCACATTTAACTTATTTTATTTTTTAATTAAACTTTGTTCTTCCAAAAAACCGACTGCATTTTCAATACTATTTAAATATTTTCCACATAAGGTACGAAAATTAATTCTCTCTTTCATTTTTACATCTAACTACTTAAAAGTAAAAACATAAACAAATTATTAACATGTGCTATTATTGAAATAAAAATCATATGGTTTAAAACACTCGATATTTACAATCGATACTTATATCGTATGACAAATTTTCATCCGATAATATATCGCAGGTTCTCTGCGGAACTGCACCTAATGACAATCTTGGTTCTTATAATTTCATGGAATTCTGATGAGTTTTACGATTGAAGTAGGCCTATCGCTTTTTATAAGTTAGGCCTAGAGTAAAAATTGTTCTGCCTCAGCAAGCGGATTGTGTAAACAGATTGTTTTATTTTGTTTCAGGTCAGAATGTTTACGTCTTTAGGTGGCAAGGACCTAAAATCATCCGTCAACACAATTATGCGGCGGATAATGGTTGATGACCTAGCTAGCTATGAATTTTTCTTATTCAGGAAAATCTACAATGGAAGCACAAAAAGTGCAATTTTCCAAGTACTCCGTATGCAAGTGTCTTCAAGGTTAGCTAATTTTTATTTAAACATTTCAAGTTATGGTACTCTTTTGGACACTGTATTTAGTTTTATTTTGAACCCCTATACAGAGTATAGGTACTGTATGGAGAAAGTATTGATTTTGTCTAAATATTCAAATTTCGACTTATTGGTGGAAATATTAGTTTTGATGCTTCCTGAGTCCAAAAATTTTGTTTTTTTATTTTTTT
>JAGFPH010009411.1:7374-21579 GCA_018207615.1 Philaenus spumarius | reverse complement strand
TATTAATTATTATTATTTATACAAGGTGGAGGGTACCTGCCACAATAAAATTAGTTTTAAGGTGTTTAGTATTCAAAATGTAATGAACTCAACAATTTTATAAATATGCATTATTGTTATTAATGGTCAGACAATGTTATCAATTTACTCCATAGGCCTATGGCCTCCATCTTCTTCATTTTCAGATTCTTCTTCTAGAACTTGTTCGTCATTTGCTATGCGTTTGTAAAAACCCAACTCGGGTTTCTCCTCCCACCTGTCTCCGAAGTGCAGCTGAAGAAGGTGATGTACATCTTTTTTTTTGCCGGGTTTACTGGAATTCCAACAATAAATTTATCAACTGGAGCACTGTTCACATCCATTGTTGGCTTAAAAACCTTTTTTGCAGTTCCAGTATCAAACATGTAGGCAGCTTCCCCTTGGACAAGAACTGAAGCTGTTGGAGTTTGTCCTCTGGTGATTATGAAGCGTTTTGAAGGAGCAAAACGAAAGTGCTAGTTAGCAGGGAGTTTCATCACAGTTTGGGATGGTGTTTTCCAATCGAAAACATGAAAGTCCGTATCTATTTTAAGTACAGTCCCATGCTTTTGGAAAACATTGTAATACTCCTTGGGCTGTATGATTGTTTCAATTTTCTTTAGCCTAAGTCTCTTTCAATGAGGCCAAACACCCTATCAGACGGCAAGTACGAATGCCCTGCGACTGGAAAAAATAGTTTTATTCCTTTAATGTTTTCAGGAGCACGGTTTGATAGCCAATACATCAACATGAAGATCAAAATCGAATTTTTATTTTGTCCTCCAGCCCCGTCTGCAAAAAGGCGAACAAATTCGTAATCTTCCATGTTAGTGTTACAAAGCTTGTGATACACGGCTGAGGTAATCTGTTTCGAGCCTTTTTTGTTATCTGCTTCAGTCCATGTAAAGATTGATACTTTTTCTTTACTTAGTTTTTCTTTGGAAGTGCCTTCACATACAGTAAAGTTGTAAACTGACGGCTATAATAAGTAGCCTGGTCTGTAAGTTTAGGTAACACCAAGTTCTTTTGGCAGTCAAAAGTAAAAGTTATTTCATTTTCATTGTTTTGCTTCAGTAAGACATAAAAATAATTTGCTCTCTTCTTGTGCACATCGTACTCAACTTTACAGTCTTCTCCGGACTTCAACCTTTCTTTAAATTGAAGGCATTTGGAGCATTGGTCAGTTTCCGGTGATCCAAATCCAATATTGTAATCACTAATAAAAATACATCTAAAGAACTGGTACTTCACATTAAGATGTTCTTCTTTGGTACTGTTATACTGTTCCCAAAGAGATGCAATATTCAAATGGCTGGGTAAGTAAACTCTCCAGGCTTGACGAGATCTACAGTAGTGAGATTCCAAAGGAACTAAATTTTCAATGAACTCTTTCACAGCTCCTCTCTGTTGTATCATTGATTGGGATCGGGTATCACCTCCGCGATTATCAGTTGCTAATGAGCCTGTACTAAAGTGCCGTTTACAAACTCTCTGGATTCTTTTTTCGTTAATGCCCGAGATCTGGCTAAAAGCTTTCCTACAAACTTGAACTTTACTTTTAACACTTTGTTGAGATATTGGAACATAAAAGTGAGAGCTCAAATCCTTTACTCGTTGCCTCTCGCATCTAGCTCTATATCTTTTAGGAGACTGACATGAAGAATATAAAATAACTTTGTTATCTTGGTCAAGTTTAGATTTAGTTTCCTAAATACATGCAGGAAACTTGCGGATGTCTTGCATGGTTAATGTAGTACATTTGAATTTTTCATTTGTGTGCTGGCAAGTAGGTAAGGTAGGCAAATACTTAGAGGAGTATCTCTTTTTCTGATCTACAGTTTTTTCCATTTTTCAACATTTAACTTCTTTTTTCTAGCCTTACCTTCTGCCGCTGGTTTTACCTTTCCATCTTGATGAACCTCGATCTCTTCTTGGTTTTCCATCACTGCTTACAGTTAGTCCTCTGGATCCACTAGCCTAAACACTAATATAATATATGAAAATATATTATTTTTCTATAAAATACTACTTTTTGTCGCAATATTACCACAAAACAACTTAATTTTCAGCAATAAAAACTTGAATGGCAAGCATAGGTACTAGCAAAACACACTGAAAATGAGGTTATGTTTACTTTGGTTTTTTTCCTTTTGGCACCGTCAAAACAACATGCCGGCTGTTTCTGATCTTCAGCAGGGTTGCCACTACATGATTTTAACATTAATACTGATGTAAATGAAAAATATTTATAGAAATTAGAGTTAAAACCCACATAGTACATTAGTATACACACACAGGGACGTAGCAAGGCATTGGCGGCAGAGGCCCCCGCCAAAGGCGCAGGAAGCATAGGGGCGCAAAATTGGTTTTGAATAGTAAGAATTATATAAAAAAATTTATTCACATTTGTAATGAAATCGTGGTAGGCTACTTACTAGAATTTAAAAATATTAAACATATTTTCTGGCGTTTCTACGTCTGTACTTCGTCACGTAGACACTGCTAGACAGTATTTCTGCTCCATTTACCATTGAAAAGGTAAGTCAATTAAGTATTTGAATTTTGACAAAGTTTTAAGTTGAACGTAAGTGGCGTTATGTAGGTCACATATTATCCTTTTCACCTAATTATGAGATCGTTTTTTCGGTTTTCCTCTTTATTATGTGTAACAGTTTATAGACTTTCCGAAATAAAATCAGAATACCTACCCTTATTTACAAGCCTAAGCCTAAGTTTTACTGAAAATATTGGTTAGCCTACATTAAAGTATATTAAGTATCCAAATCTAGCCTTTACTCTTAAAGTCTTAAATCTTACTGACGATTATACAATAGAAAACTGTACTATGATATTAGTTAGTAACACAATACTGACAAAATCTTTACGCTTCCTTATATTAGTATTTTTACTAGGAGGATAACTTTTAGGCCTACTAGTTATTTAACTTTCAGTTTAACAATTACCACGAATTATGCGTGACACAATTTTTAATATCATTACAACTGTTGTCAAATTATAAATTACATGTTAAATGTTTTAAACTAAACCTTTTGTTTTTATGATTGCATATTCCGAATTGTAAAAAAATATATTATGTAATCAGTAGTAGAGTAATCAAGTTTTACAGTATAAACTGTATGTATGCGTTTGGTTTAATGGGTGCGGGGTTTTATTTCGAAAAAGGAGTAAAGTTTCAGAGAAGTGACGCCTCTTATCAACGATAAGGGTCAGTAGGGGATTATTTCTTTAAAGAGCAAAGAAGCGAGACCCTTTCCTTATATTGTCGTAGGTAAAGCTAAGATTTCATCAACGTAGTTTTAGTCTATAATTTGGAGGTTTAATGCTGTATGTAAACTTGGTATGAGGATTAGTTCGCGTTACCTACTGAATTGAATTTATATTGTTCTAGAATGGGGCCAAAAAACCCATCAGGTAGTGCTTTCAAAAAAGCAAGAGAAGCACGAAATTAAGCCGGGAAAAAACTACGACAAAGTTTGGGAAGGTGGATAAACCACAGGGAACATGTAACGGGACCATCCACCGAGCTCAAATTGATCCACGAAGAAGAGCAGGTTTTACAAAAAGACGATGTGAACACCCATGGCCATAAAGAATATGAAAAAGAAAATACAGAAGAGCAAGAAGAACGGACAGACGAGAAAAACACCCATGGTCATGATGACGATGAAGAAGAAAATATAGAAGAGAAAGAAGAACAAAAAGAAGAGGGGAACGCCTATAATGATGGTCACGATGATGACGTTACTTTTGATATTCTTGAGGAAGCGGTAGTCGCAGAAATAGTTTATCACGATCTGTGCAAGTGGCCTAATGTCACTGATGCAGTCCGAGTTGAGCTCGTAGAACGTGGCCCACAAACTGTAGACATAGATAGATTTATTTTCCTACACCGGATGATGATAGACATTTAAGTCAAAAATGGTTTTTCAAAGAACTTCCGAACGGAAAAAGAGTCAGAAGACAGTGGATGTTGTACAACAAATCCAAAGATGCTGTGTTCTGTTTCCCCTCGTATTTTATTTGGGAAAAATTTTAATCCCTTGCGTCCCTTGGTACATTTTCTCATTTCTGATACAAGTTTAGGATTTAATTATTGGAAACATTTAAATCCTCACATCAAAATCCATGAAAATTCTGAAATACACCGACATAATTATGTTCAGTAGAAAGAACTTGAGGTAAGGCTCAAGAAAAATACCTGTTTAGATGCAGAATTCAAAGATGTGTAAAAAACTGAGAAAAAAAAGGCCGCGAAATACTTTAAGTAATTTTTGATGTGGTTATGTGACTGGCCAGATCGGTCAAAAGCGAACGAAATAAGTATCTTTACATTTCAAACAAACGAGCTTATTAAAAATACATAGCATCATCAACCAACTTAGATCTGCTAAAAGCTATTCACTGCTTCAAACTCCAAGATGCTTATCCGAACATAGAAATTCGCTTGAGGATATTTCTCACCATGCCAGTGACCGTCGCCAGTTATGAACGCAGCTTCAGTAAGTTAAAGTTGATAAAAAAACTACCTGTGTTCACGAACTGGCCAGTCACAGCTCATAAGTTTGGCAATTCTTTCGATCGAGCATGAAACCTCTAGCCTCAGCTTCGATGACCTCATTGACGAGTTTGCTTCTGTGAAAGCTAAAAGAGTCAAAATTTGAAGAAGTACAAACACTGAATATAAATTTATATTTCAAAAGCGGTCATGAACCTATCCTTTACTGTACATAATTAAATTACAATTTGAATTCTATATAAAACTATTATTGTCCATTATTCACTATAATATTATGTAAACTTAAATTACTTATGAAGTTTTTATTCATTTTGGTGTTGTTATTGATCTTAATAGACTATAGACCTACAGATTGCGCCCTCAAGGGTCGGCCTCGACGTGCACTACGGTATAAGTGCCAACAATTATTATTAAGTTAAAAAAATTATTAAACACTGTCGAACCAGTTCAAACTATACATACTATTATTTGTATATCAAGCAGAAGATGATGTCGCAAACAGCTTTCAGTTATATCTCTATTTTTCGGAAGTAAATTGACTTTTTAAGGCTTAAATAATCGTCGTGGCCGAATACTGAGTGCGCAATCGGCAGCTATGCTACCTAAAAAACGTTCTATGAGATATTTGAAACAAACTTGCTAAAAATACGCAAAACTTACCATTTTGCATCTAAAATTACAAAAAATTTCAGGCTTTGTCTGGGGGGTTAGACCCTCTTGGGGGCGCGGCCAGTACAATTCGCCAAGGGCGCTATATACTCTAGCTACGTCCCTGTACACACAGGACACTTTGGAACGAAAAGGCCAGGCTGCCAAGCTTGCTTACGTATCAAGCAGGACAAAGGACATTTTGGAACTATAAGATGTATGTCCGCCATGTTGGAAATGGCAAAGTGGACATAGGACGATTTGGAAATATGTGCTACTTTTAGTATTTATTTTAAATAGGAAAAAGGACGTTTTGGAGCATAAACGCTGCTGTTACTTACACATTACATATTCTAGTATCATAAACAACAAAAACATCAATTTCCAAAAAAATTGGACATAGGACGTTTTGGAATTCACCGCCTCATTTAAAGTAATAGGTTGTTTAGGGTTTCAATTTGGGAAATGGTTTGTGGTGAACTATAATAACAGATGAAATATTAGTTTATTATAATTTACATAGTTTATTAGGCCTATTACATTGAATAATTTCAGTCTTATTTTATGATTGTCATCTAAGAGATTTGCATGGGTGGTAGGTTCATCTGCCCGAAGCAAAAGAAGACTGTTTGTTAGGATACAAGCCAAAGTGCTTTGATCGTCTAAAAGTTCGCGACCTTCAGATGCTGTGAGATGTTGGTCATAAGGAGCCACTGCCCATTGGTTTATTACTTTAAATTTGAGGTCTCTTAAAGTGTTACCGCACTGGAGGAAGCACTTCCTTCTCCCCAGGAACCCTTCTTCTTCAGGAACTATGATGTATGTTGTTAGAGTTCGCCGCTCCGAGAGATGTGGCTGTGTATTTAATGTTTACACACGGCCGTTTGCTTTTGCTCTTCTTTTTGTTAGTTGTATTTGTTGGTGCTGCTTTGTTTGTAGGCGATGAACCATTCATCCTGGTCCGTTTTACTGAATTTCCACTATCTGAAGAATAGGGGTCGTCTGTTTGATTTTGGACATGTGTTGAAGACAAAGTATACCTAATAAACACTAGCTCAGTCTTAGTTTATTAAAGCTTTCTGTTTGTCTCCACCATAACGATCATATAGTTCTACAGCCACATCTCCTGATACATATTTGCAATTTGATATTTAATCTGGATCTAAAAATGAATGAAAACAAAGAAGTTTTAGTTGTTTATTGGTTTCACTGTGTTTTCTGTATCTTGCAACCAATAAGAAAGCCAATTAAACCAAGTAAACTATTAACATAACGTATATGTTGCTCCTAAATTTTTCAATCCCACAAATGAATCATCTCGGCTTTTTTTCACACTCTAGATCTTGAATAGACAAAGATTCGTGGTTCTCGTCATTCAAGCTTGATTCTCCCAGTCCAGATAAACAGTGAGGGTTTCTACGGCAGTTTCGTCTACAACTACCAGACTAACATCTTAGAAATTTAATTCTATAAGCAGTTAAAAGATTTTCTTTTGTGATGTACTTAAGGTCAGTATCGTCAGCCGAATTCCAAGCTGCTTTATCTAACTGTTCTTTTCTTATTGGAGGCATAGTTGTAACTATGCATTCACCAAATGCATCTAAGGAATGGAAACATTGGGTTACAAACATTTACAACATTCACAAGCTAAAGTTACATATGACAAGAAAGTGTATTGGTAAATTTTTTTTCTTATAATAATTAGAATTTATTAATGAATGTTCTACATTTAATGAGGCTATTGATATTCTGAAGAATGTTTTTGTTCCCAAGAAAAATACCCTCTTCGCAAGACATATACTTGCCAATCGTAAGCAACTAAATAATGAATCTACAGATAAGTATTTGCTTGCATTAAAAATCCTAAGCAAAGAATGTGAATTTATTGCCGTTGATGCTTAATACCTATCATGATGAATCAGTCAGAGATACTTTTTTTAAGTGGATAAGCTTCTACTCAGATTCAACAACATTTATTAGAAAACTCTAAGATTAGAAAAGGTTGAGGAAATTTCTCGTTCTCTGGAGTCAGCGCTAAAACATTCAGAAGCTTAGAATGCACAAACTGTCCCTCATTCACAATGTTACTATATGGAAACTCTCTTACAACTGTCCATGAATCAAGAAAACCATAATCAAGATAAACAAACAACCGTAATGAAGTCTCATGAATCGATATTTACCACAGCTGCTGTAGCTTCTCGACATTTTCATCAGAAATGTTACTTCTGTAGAGGATCAAGTCATCATTCTTGCACTGAATGCCCTGCCAAGGATTCAGTCTGTAGAAGCTGCTAAAAAATTGGGTATTTCCAGAAAGAATGTAAATCTAAGAACTTTAAAAATGGTAAGACAACTTCAGCTTCCTTAACTTTAGCTTCAGTTACATTACCTACTGGGCTTTCTGAAGCTGTAGTTAATGGAAAAGTTAATAACATTAATGCCAATTTCTTCGTTGATACTGGTAGTTCAGATAGTTTTGTTGATTATAAAACTTTGTAGTTAGAAATAATCTTGCTATATTAGCTGAGAAGAGACAAGTTTTTATGGCATCTACTTCACTTACTTCACCTATTGTAGGGTTATTCTATTGTAGATATATATTTAATTTACAGAACAATCGATACAGAAAAGTTAAATTGCTAATAATAAAAAACTTATGCACTGATATTTTAATTGGGCATAATAATATTATGAAACTTCATACTATTACCATGGACTTTAGAGGTCCAAGACTACCTCTTTCTATTTTCAATGTAGCTTGTGCCTATATAGAGCCAGTAAGCTTATTCCAGTATTTAACAAAAGACTGTTACCCGATTATAACAAAATATCTGAGATTTTCTACTGAAGATGAAGGATTTATCAAATCTGAGATGTAATCTCTGTTACGAGACGGAGTAATCAAAGAAAGCAAATCTCCATGGAGAGCACAAGTTTTTATTAGTAAAATTGAAAATCATAAGAAATGTCTTGTAATCGTCTATTCTCAGACAATTAATAACTTCACATTACTAAATGCTTATCCACTACCTAAGATCAAATCAATGGTTACTAAACTTGCTCAGACATATTCAGCACTATTGACTTAAAGAGTGTTTATCATCAGATACCAATCTGCTTTCACAGCACAGCCTTTGAAGCTAGTGGAAAGTTGTTTCAATTTAGGCGAATTCCATTTGAAGTGACTTATGAAGTAGCAGCTTTTCAGAAAACAATGAATAAAATTATCTTGGATAAAAACTGAAAGATGTTTTTGCTTATTTGGATGATGTAACAATTGCCGGGAATGGTAAACAGGATCATGATGAAAACTTGAGTGCATTTTTGAAAGTATGTAAGAAATATAACTTAACAATGAGTTTAGATTACCGTAGTGTAAATTTACTCAAAACCAAATTTCTATACTGGGTTATCTAATAAGCAACAAAACTATGCTTTCTGATCCTCAGAGACTGAAGCCTCTTCTTAATCTCCCTCTGCCTCAAAACACTGCCTCTTTGAAATGTGTCCTTTGTTTATTTTCTCATTACTCAAAGTGGGTTCCTAAATTTTGAGAAAAGATACATAACCTAATTAATTGTAAGGCATTTCCCATTCCACCTTCATCTCCTATAGAAAATGATTTTCCGCTCTTAAAGCAAGATGTTTCTGTTTCATTTTTGATCACTGTTAAAAGCAAAGGAATATTGACAGTAGAAACAGATGTTTCTGGTGTGGCTATTGCAGCTTCTCTGAGTCAAAATGGTCAAGAGGCATTGTTATTTATTTTCAACCTTAAACATCTTAGTAGAATAAAAAATGACAAAATCATGCGCTAAAGTTTGGAACTGTGTCCTTACTCTTTTGATATTCTACAAGTATATCGCCTAGGAAAAGACAATGTAACAGCAGATATGCTTTCACGGGTCTGCAGCATTACTTTTTCAGGTAAGAAACTCTATGAGTTGAATCAGTCACTCTGTCACCCTGGGATAACTCGCATTAATCATTGGGTAAATTTGTTACATTCTCTAGAAGAAATAAAGAATATGGCAATTTGTGCAGAGGTTAAACCACGTTTCCTTAAGACTAAAAATAAATAAATTAAAGCAACTTCCCCTAACCAATGACTTAGCATTGACTTCAAAGGACCATTACCACCATCTAGTCAAAACCGGTACCTTTTGAACATAGTTGATGAGTATTCACGTTTTCCTTTTTCATATCCTTGAAAAGATATAACGTCAAGTACGATAATAAGATATCTAGATAATCTATTCTCTATATTTGGTACACCTTGTTATATATATTCTGACAGGGAAAGATCTTTTTTACCAGTCGAGTTGACGAGCTACTTCATCAAAAGGGAGTTGCAACCAGTTTGACAAGTCCATATAATCCTGCCGGAAATTGACAAATAGAGCGTTTAAATGGAATAATATGGGAAACCATCACACTGTCATTAAAATCAAAGGCTCTCAATCAGAATCAATGGGAAGTAGCTATACCAGAAGCTCTACATTCAATATGTTCTCTATTATGTCGTTCATGAAACGGAACTACATTGTCAGCATGGTTACTACAAACGGGTCCAGTCTTGGTGAAATAATGAAAGGATGAGTAAATATGAACCTCTAGCTGATGAAGCTGAACTAATAGAAGCTAACCCTCAGTATGCCCTTAAACGACATGCTAATGGGAGAGAAGCTACAGTAACGCTAAAGCAACGCCCCAAGGGGTGATATAAATTTGATTTCTGAACTACATAATATTGATTCTGATCAACAAATGCCAATTTCTAATAGTAACTATCACATTTCTACTGATCAGATTTTCAAAGTACAAGTGACACTCAGGAAGATAAAGAACTAAGGAGATCTTCAAGAACAAGAAAAGTCCTTGAATATCTTAAAGTCTATATATTTTAAATTCAGTGGGGAAGAATGTGGTGAACTACGAGGGTTGTCCAGAAAGTAAAGAACGAATGCGCATCGCGCTACTGAAGGAATGCAGATCCCCACTACTGCGATTACGTGCGTGGCCGCTTGCCCCTTCCTTTCTCTTCAGTGTGAGGTGAGTCTCGTTGCTGTGTGGTCACGCTACTTGTTTTCACAGCGTTTTAAAATGGCGGCGCTAATCAAAAATCCCGCCAAATGTGAAGTACGGTGTAATCCGCTTTTTGAATGCTCAAAAAGTTAAGCCCATTGAAATTTATAGGCAAATCAAAGCTGTCTATGGTGAAGATGCGATGAATGAGTCATCAGTAAGAAAGTGGTGTATCCTGTTTAACCAAGGAAGAACTAACGTGCATGATGAAGATCGGAGCGGGAGGCCATCACTAGTCACGGATGAACTGAAGCAAAAAGTTGAAGAAACATCGACGTTTCACTTTGACGACTTTACATGACTCTTTTCCACAAATTTCACGATCACTCCTACATGAGATAGTGACAGATCATCTTGGTTACAAGAAAGTGTGTGCTCGGTGGGTGCCTAAGATTTTGACGGACGACCATAAGGCGAAACGCATGGGGGCAGCCCTTGAATTTTTGACTCAATATGACAAAGATGGAGACCAATTTCTTGATCGTATTGTTACGGGAGATGAAACATGGGTTTCGTATAAGACTCCAGAAAGCAAGCGTCAGTCAATGGAGTGGCATCACACAAATTCGCCCTGAAAACCCAAAGGAAAACTATTGTTGCAGACTCGCAAAGTCATGGCAACGGTTTTTTGGGACCGAAAGGGTTTAATCCATGTGGATTTCATGCCACGAGGTGCAACAATAAACTCAGAATCCTACTGTGAGACTCTTCAACGACTTCGTCGCGCCATCCAAAACCAGAGGCGTGGAATGCTGTCGGCTAAAGTTTTTTTCATTCACGACAATGTCCGGCCTCATGCCTCAGCACGAACGCGGCAAGAACTCTAAAATCTGAAGTGGGAAATCTTTAGTTATCCTCCCTACAGCCCTGACCTCGTACCTAGTGATTTTCATCTGTTTCCAAAGTTGAAGCAATTTTTGGGTGGAAAACAGTTTGGAAATGACGTTGAACTTAAAGAAGCAGTGATAATATGGCTCAAATCTTTCGCGGCTGATGAGTATAACATCGGAATAGAGAAACTGGTCCCACGTTACAACAAGTGTCTCGACAACAATGGGGATTACGTAGAAAAGTAGAATAAAGTACTGTGGCTGTGTAAATAAAGTTTGGTGTTGATATCTTTTGTTTTTATTTAACCGTGCTAAAACGTTCTTTACTTTCTGGACGACCCTCGTATATGACTGATGATAGATTAGTTTATTATAATATCAGCTGTTTTGATGTATTGTTAAGCATTTGTTTATATCTTCTATTTACATCACAAAGTATACACATGCCAAATTTCATCTCTCTAGTTTCATGGGAAGTGGGAGAATTAGTGATGATCAGTGAGTGAGTGAGTGAGGGCTTTGCCTTTTATATACAGAGTGTTCATTTGAAAACTTCAAACTCTTATTAAAAGACTTGTAGCCCTAGTATCAAAATTCTGTAAACGGGAGTGTATAGTACTAATTAGGGGAATAAAAAAATATTTTTTTTATTCCCCCAATTAATACTATACCCTCCCGTTTACAGAATTTTGATACTAGGGCTACAAGTCTTTTAATAAGAGTATTCATAAAGTCCCTTTAACCCCTTTATTATTTTTGTTATTGAAAATAAGTAACAAAACTTTGTATACGTATATGATGCATAACAAGACACACTTTTTTACATATCTGAACCTTTATGATTTTGGGGGTTTGAGGGTGGTAGGATGGGTTACAAATTTCAAAAATAAAGGTATGTCATGTAATACTCCTTTTGAAAAGCTTATTAAAAGAGAAACAGAATGGCGCTAGTTAGCTTAGTATCTTGCTTCGTTTCAAAGTAATGAACAATCAAAATTCTGGAAAATGATATTGTTATCATAGCATCAAAGTAGGTTATTAATTTGTTAATATTAGGAATAAGTAGGTTGAATGTTATTTTTCACAACTTTGATTGATCATTACTTTGCTCTCTAGTTTGTGACATTGTGTTTCTCTTTTAATTAGCTTTTTACATGACCTACCTTTACATTTGAAATTTTTAACCCCCCCCCCCCTTTGCCCCCCAAAATCATAGAGGGTCAGATATATCCAAAAAGTTTTCCTGTAAACACAAGATATATAAAAAGTTTCGTTAACTTATTTTCAGTAGCAAAAATTATGAGAGGGGATCAAAGGGACTTTATGATATATATATAATGTTTAATGACACACCGAAAAGTGTTCTGGGGACCATATCATATCGGTGATAATTTATTACTCCCAACTTTAGGTGTTACCATAAGGATCACTACTATAAATAGCTAATCTTTCCTATAAAAATTTGCTGACGAGACAATATAGTCCTAATAAAAATTACATTGTTCTTACCATATTATCCTTGAGTCTTTTATCACCAAGAAATGAGTATATCAAGTACCTATTAAGATATACACCCTATGAATTTATTTCCTGCACATTCCCACTATGCACATATATTATATTAAGTACTTACATAGTGTTAATCTCAGGTTGTTGCCTGAGGTAAAAGAAGATACTGATGTTTTTTAAGTGGTTGAAAAAATAAAGTCTAAAAATAATTAACTATTATTGTTTAGTGAATGACAAGGGCTTTGTGTTGGCAGTTAAGGAATACAAAATTAACTTTGCAGAGACTAATAATATACAAATAAATTTAGTTAATTATAATTTGTAAAGAAACAACAATTTAAAAAAATATAATATATATATATATATAAGATTGGTGAAATAAAATGTAGGCAATTTAAAATTATTGTAATTTACAATCATATTTGATTTGCTAATTGATGCAATCATAATATTATGTTGTTAGTTTATATTTTTTAATCAAAACTAAAGCCTTAAAATTCTTCCCTTAGTACTAACTATTTGTATTAACTTACTGATAACTTTTTACGATAAAAGGTTTACAATTTCTTAAGTTTTTGTTAGTATTATAAATTTGATCATGCTTACAACACAATACTAATAATCAAATACAAAATATCAAGTTTGTATTTCTTAATCAAAACTAATACCTTAAAATTCTTACCTTAGTACGGTAACTAACTATCTGTATTACTGACAACTTTTTACAATAAAAGGTTTACAATCTCTTAAGTTTTTGTTAGTATTATAAATTTGATCATGCTTACAACACAATACTAATGATCAGATACAAAATACCAAGTTTGTATTTCTTAATCAAAACTAATGCCTTAAAATTCTTACCTTAGTACGGTAACTAACAATCTGTATACTGACAACTTTTTACAATAAAAGGTTTACAATCTCTTAAGTTTTTGTTAGTATTATAAATTTGATCATGCTTACAACACAATACTAATGATCAAATACAAAATACCAAGGTCTTATAAGTAACTGTGATTCTTTTGAAACTTCGGATTCGGGACTAGGCTGGTAAAGATGTCTTGGATGATCTGTTACAGCGATAGAATGTGTCGTAATTTTAGAATGGATTCGATTAGTTGATATCTCGTGGTGAGATTCTGGTGAAATTGAATTTGTCAAAACAGATAAAGCAGGTGTTGTGTTTTTTATTAAAGGTGGATGCTTGGTATATGCATTTTTTATTGTAGGTAAACTAGTCACCAATACTGTGGGAGTACTTGTGATATGTGCAGGATATGAAGGCTTGGTTTGATCTTCTACATAGGAGGGAACATTGTTGGGAGTAGTAATGAAAGAAGGAGAAGCATAAGATGGTTCTTTATGGTGCTCTACATAGGCTTTAGAGTAAGGAGCACTTTGTGGGGTTGTACTATATGAAGCAGGGTAAGATGGTTCTGTATGGTGTTCTACATGATTTGGAGGATAGGGAACACTCTGTGAGGTTGTACTGTATGAAGGAGAAGAGTAGGATGGTTCTTTATGGTGATCTACATGGGCTGCAGAATAGGTGGCACTTTGAGGGGTTGTACTATA
>JAGFPH010009410.1:29744-47246 GCA_018207615.1 Philaenus spumarius | reverse complement strand
TGTTGTTTAAAACCCGCCACTGAAAAGGTTAATTTAAATATTGTATAAGCTTACTAATAATCTACACATTTTCCTTTATTTAATTTTGTTTAGAATTTCACCAACTATCAAACAACATGCAAGTAAGTCAGTTCCTATTGGATACTCGCCGAGACCTACATTCTATGGTTCGTGGATTTAATATTAAAGAAACTGTTTTGATTAACCTACAAATCATTGCTGACTTGAGTTACGCTTGGGAACTTATTGACAGCTTTACAGAAATAATGCAAGTTGGCATCAAGAAGGAACCTTCGCTTGTTAGCAAACTGAGGGCCACCTTTCTTAAGGTATTTTAAAATTTACTATAGTTTTAGTAAAATCATGTTTAAAAAATTGTTAGAATTATAAAGAGTGGAATTAATTTATTACAGGAAATAGAAAAATCTATCTTATTATGAAACATTGAGGAACACTTGTTATAAACTGTCACATAATTTCAAAAATTTGAGCAATGGGATGCTTTAAGGATAAAATAAAATTGGAAAATATAGTTAAAGTTTATTATAATTTGAATGAGTATTTTTTAAATCCAATAATAATCTGTGATTGACGTTATGATATGAATGAATGACCAGTATGTTTAGTTATAGATCTTTATGCATTAGTTATATACACTACACCTGTTTTTTTTTGTGAGAAAATGTATTCATTTGTGCAATAAAGTACAATACAACAAAAATATTAGTAGATTGTTACTTAATTTCTTTGGAGAGGGAGAGTATACAATACAAGGTTTTTGGCATTCCTTGTAGTCTTGAGTGAAACAAATATAACATGACCGTGTGACATCCAAATTAAATATTATGTTTGAAAATGAGTCACATACTTAGACTTTTTCTTATTATTTTCTTAATTTTAAATTTGTTTATTTAATTTTGGTGATTAATTTATTTTAAGTTTTTGTTTTGGGCTTTAGATATTAACCCTTTCAACATATTACAAAATCATAATAATTTTTTCTACCACTCTAATTTTATTATGATTTGAATGTTATTTCAAAAACCAAAAACGGTAACTTCTCTATCTGTTGGTGTGTCATAAACTAATGGAGTATATACGGTAGTAAATTTGTATTAATTTATTTTCACCTGTTAAAATGTTTTAGTATCTTGTTCATCAGAATTGTTGGCAGTACTACAGTTTTGTAATGATTTTTATGAAATAGATAAAATACTTGGTGACAGTTCCAATTAGGATTGTAATTATAAGCTATGTTTTACTTCTGGTGCCAGTGATTTTTATTTTGAAGTAAATAATTTATAGGACAAAGAAATAGAAATAAGAAACAAAATAATGAGCAGCTAAAAGAATATGTTAGGTAGGCTCAATCCTAATACATATCTCAGGAGAAAAGGTTAATTTAATACATTTTATAATTAATTTGCAATAGTTTTTGGTTTAGAAAGTTCCTCCTTGTTTGTGATATTCTGTATTTTTAATAGCCTAAAATCCTTTCCTTATAAATTTCAAATATGTCTTTCACCTTGAATGAGTAATTCATTATTTATATTTATTTTGTAGTTGTCATCTGCTATGGAGATCCCTTTGCTACGTATAAATCAAGCCCAATCATCGGATCTAGTATCAGTATCTCAGTACTATAGCCACGAACTTGTCAGTTATGTTCGTAAAGTTCTACAAATCATTCCAGAAACTATGTTCAGTCTGATGGCAAGGATTGTCTTCTTACAAACATGTGTGATCAAAGAGTTACCAACACGATTAGAAAAAGAGAAACTGAAAGAATACGCTCAATTGGATCATCGAATGGAGGTTAGTTTGATTTATTTTTTTTAATTTGTTGATTATTTCATTCTGAATGCATAATAATCTATATTATATTGTTATTATACACATATACCTTTAAGATGGTATTACCTGATGCCATATGCGCTCTTACAATGTAACGTTTGTTATTTCATGAGCAAGACATGTAAATAAAACATTAAACAAATAAATTTGAGGAAGATTTTGAAAAAGGTAAAATAAAATATGATGTAATAATAATAATTAACCAAATATTTATTTTCAAAATTTTACGATGTAGATAACTTGTAGTTGTTAACACAAAGTCAATGATGGTGGCAAGTAGTGAAAAGAACCAAAAGGTTACTGTACATTCAGTAAAGAACAGTTAATGGAGAAACACAGTGCTAGAAGGTTAGACAATATTTGCCATGTTTTGACTTCTAGAACATAAGGAAGGGTTTACAAAGAAATTAAATTGTTATTGAAAAATTATCAAATATTTATAGTAATTGTATATAGAAGCAACATTTCTTTAATTTTCTGTCATTTTAAATTCATATTATAACATTTTCATAAGATTTGTGGTTTAAAAGTACAATGACATGTAGGCCTAATATTTGTAATAGCCTAGAGAAAATAACCTCAAAATTTGATCTTAAAATGACAAATTATTAAAAACTTTGGAATTTAGAAATTTAACTGAACCAATTGTAAATCACAGCTTATATACGATTAAAACCAAAATAAATAGAACTTACCTTTCTTTTTCAAACAAAAATAAATGTAATAATAACCTAAATTAAGGCGTAAGAATCATTTAATTGGTTTTGTATGACAGCGTATTTCATAGGGAAAATTAGTATAAGAATAAATCCCAATATTGTAAATTATTTATTATTAAAAAGAAACTAATATACTGAAAGTAAAGTTTATTAAAAGTTTAAGACAATTTATTAAAAGTGCAGAAGTGAAAACAAATGACAGAAGTTGGGTATATTTTGTTGGTACAGTTGGTTATGGACCACAGAGACGAAGTAACAGATGTTTAGTGATAGAACGATATATCTAATTGGCGGGATATAACGGATATAAAGTTTACGTGATATAAAATTAAACTACAACGTAATAAACAAATTTTATTGTAAATAATAAGTAAAAAATTACATTAGAACAAGATTAGACATTTCTGTGGACATAAAAACATTTTTGTACAATTATCCTTTCAAATTCAATGCCATCACAGAGATGAGCTAAAGCAAATATACTACAGACAGGCATACACCATTCTAGCGGGCGGGAGGTCTAAAAATTTTTAATTAACACTTACCAATGGAAGATTGATGATCTAACATTGTCCTGGTGCATATATCTTATAATTATAAAGAAATAATAATTTGAAATAAATAAAAGAATGAAATATAAATCCTCAGAAGATGTCCCAAGTATAAAAGTATAGTAGGGGTAAGTAAATTTAACGAAACCTGCAGAAACAGAGGTAATACTAATCCAACTAACATTTTGAAATTAGAACTTACTTGCCTATATTGAAGTGTTTTCACAAACTGTAAAGTAAATTGAACCTTATGAAAATTTGAACTTGATATTCATAGTTTGTAGGATTGTTAATGTATAATAATTTTGTATATATAAATTTAAACACTTGCATATTTAACAACCACGAATCTTAAGACCCCAGAGTTCTCAAATAAAGCATAAGCTAGAATTTATATTATAAAGTCAATTTGTAAAAACTGGGTTCGAAGCAATTGTATTTTGTAATAAGTTAAAGTTGAAACAGCAAAGAACGCTATATTAAAAGTCATAAGTATTATTGTAAATCTGTGTATTATTTCTAATTATACAGGGTTTAGTAAATAAAAGTACAATATTTTATAAAGGTGTAACAACTTTATAATAATTTTTCAATGAAGAAAAACCAACGTAGTTAAATTAGCTTCTAACAAACATTTAATATATTTAGTATGTTCAACAAACATTTAATACTACATTTTATAGGAAAATTTACTAAAATTTGTGATGTTTTAGGTAGCTAAATTGACTCATGCAGTGTCTGTATTTACTGAAGGAGTGTTAAGAATGAAAAGCACCCTAGTCGGTATTATCCGAATTGATCCAAAGCAGTTGTTAGAAGATGGGATACGTAAAGAGCTAGTGCGACATATTGCTCTTGCATTACATCATGGTCTAACGTTTAATTCAAAAGCAAAGGTAATGCTTAAAAATTTTCAGCTATAATTTAAAATTTATATTCTTTATATTCACTCAGAGAGGACAATTTAATAAATTCAAAAATTTTTGTAAATAGGGATTTAATTGTTTGAGATAATTTTAACAACATTTTATTTTGTAATAAGTAATTTACTTAACATATTGTCTAATAACATTTTTTATGCTGTGTATGCTACTTAGTCATGTTTAATTGCATAAAAAAAGAAGAAAATACTGGTGATTAAATTCACCTGAATAAGGGACAGTAAAATCTCCAAATCACAAAAACAAAACCAATAAATAACCCTTCAGCTCATTTTAATGTACACCGTACATCAATGTTTTTTATTGTAACTGAGCCATGATAAACTTTGTACCTCCATCCTCTTCCCACAAAAGTCTGGGTATGCGTTATGGTCTTTAAGTAATCTCTTTAAGGGTTTAGACAATTTAAAGCAAAGATTATGTTTATTGCACTATCCCTATGTACATTGCAGTGGCATATCATCATTCTCACTGCATTGATACACTACTAAACTTACACCAATCACATCGGTTCTTGGTTAAGTAAGTAGGAGGAGTGTAAATAAAATGATTTGTATATTTAATTTTAAAGTGTTTGTTTGTAGTAGATTGTGGGTTTTAGAGCCATTATAATTAGACAAAACTGGTCTGAAGGGGGAGGAAGTAGCCACATAATAACTTGTAATTGTGAATTTAGTAGTTAACAACTCTCTGAGTTTGATGTTTACAATTAAATCAACAACTGCTTCTTTTGGCGTCAGGATTATCCATTTCCTTAATAATCTGGGTTTTTTACTACCTCATATGTATGTAAATACACCATGTATTGTTGCTCCATTGATGGTTTAAAAGCTGTGTGTTGATCTCACTGATTAGATACTTAAAACAAACTACTACTAATGTTATTTAGTCTATTTGCATTCTCCTCTACCTATCAAGTCTAAACACTCTTTCCATTTAATATAAACCCGACACTCTTAGGAATAACACTGAACCCTAAACTACTTTGGCGAACACATATAGAGATAACAACAAAAAAATGTTTAAGCAGACTGAACCTACTTAAGGCAGTGGCAGGTAGAGACTGGGGCGCAGACACAATAATGTTAAGACAACTATACACTATGTTTGTGAAGTCCAAAATGCTGTATGGTGCGGAAGTTTGGAGTTCTGCAGCTAACACCCACCTAGACAAACTGAGGCGTATTCAGAATTCAGCTTTAAGACTCTGCCTGGGCTGTCCAAGAACTACCCCTATACATGCAATGGAAATAGAGTTGAACATCGAGCCATTGGACATTCATCTTGACAGAATAGTCTGGCACAAGCATCTAAAAAACCTGTCACTTCCCCAGCTGGTTCCTAGTTTTGAACCCGAGAAAAGGAAATACCACCATAGGCACTCCTTCCATCAACACACATCCTTCTTCATCCAAATTCTGCCTGATAAAATTCCGATAGTAAACCAGAACCCTCCTTGGACCTTCTGCTCTCCCAATATAAGACTCCACCTACCTAACAATGTCTCTAAGAAGGACCTTCCTGAAGTTCAGAGAGCAGCTGCATTAGAGACTATTAACGGCTACTACAGGAACTATTATAGAATATTTACAGATGGCTCACTGAACCAGCTCGATGCAAAATCTGGAGCAGGATATTTTGTAGACGACACCAATGAGTCATTCTATGTACCTGCACATTCTACATCAAGCACAGACGTGGAACTGTTAGCAATTGACGCAGCCGTAGCTCACATCGCCAGTGTGGAAAAGCGGGATGTTTGTATTCTCAGCGACTCTATGAGTGCACTGCAGATTTTGAAGCAGTACAAACCATTGAACTACTACCGTAGAGTAAATGACATTCACGCTATGCTTGGAAAACTCAGAGGTAAAAACATTTGGTTCCAGTGGGTTCCTGGACATTGTGGTATACATGGCAACGAGGAAGCAGATAAGATAGCTAGAATAGCTGCAGGTTTGGGCCCGATTCCATCCAGAAATCTTTCCCTGAGTGCCGGTTTTGCTCTTTGTGACAGAACCCTGCAATCTAAATGGGTTGAACAGTGGAATAACGAGAGAAACGGTCGCCATTTATACTCAATACAGAAAACTCCTAACAACTTGGAAATTTACAAGGGAATCCCTCGTTCAGTATCGACTTTCGCATCCAGAGCGAGAACCGGGCATATCGTTACTCAGGCATACCTCTTCCGTTTTGGACTGGCTGACTCGCCCACTTGTTTGGTATGCCAAGAACAAGTAGAAACTCTCCAACACATCCTTCTGAAATGCCCTGGTCCAGAAAATGCTCCTAGAAAGATACTTAAAGCGAGACTTAAAGGAGAATGCACCCTTGAAAGAGTACTGTCGAACAACACCTTTTGGCGACTTGCTGCCCTTGTTTATGAGAGACACCGTGTGGTTGATATCACTTGATATCAGATACACGCACAAGAAGTAAGAAGTAAGTAAGTAAGTCTAAACTGGACCATAGAGTAAGTGGATGCACATTTGTTCTGTCAGGAAACAGTTTCAACTATGCTATGGATTACTCTCAGCTTCTTCTGTACATACAGCAGAACGTTTTGCAATACTCAAGGCACTGAATTCTGAATCATCTGAAGTGCTCTTTAATCCATCCAAGGTTAAAACTTTGGTTAAAGATATTCTGTGTTGCAGTGGTTCGGGTGTCGTAAGGTCCCGGGTCACCTTAGAACACAGGAGAACACTAAGGCAGATTTAGCTGCTAAGGAAGCCAAGCACTTACCGCCTATCATGTATATATCAAGTTGTATATTGTCATCCAACTTAGTGTCCATTTTGAGTCTACCCTTATTTAGACAGTGAGAAGAAGAGTGGGTAGTGGTACAGAATAATAAACTCTGAGAGATTAAAAAGATACAGTCCGTCCATAGATTTCTTTAAATCGTCGAAGCTGTTGAGAGGAAGTGGTGGTCTTGTCTATGCATCACCCATTCCATGCTGACACATGGGTTTCTGACGGCATGGGGGCCAGCCATTTTGTTCATGCTGTTTTTCCCATTAAGCACCTTCCTTTGGAGTGTGAAAAATTAAAGGATGTCCGAAAGAAGTTTTTCCTGCAGAATTGCATTCAGATGATGATGGTGATTATACCCAGACCATTGAAGGTGTTAGTGCTTCTGCATCGTTGAAATATAATTGGTAACATTTAGAGATACTTGTTTTGTCAAGATTGTTGTTGTATTCTGTTAACTAGCACTGTATTGGAAATAACTGTTGAGTTTGTGTGTTCCAATTGTTTAATTTATGAGCATTAATTAAATGCAAATATTTTCCAGGTAGTGAAAACCACTCAGGTTTTTTGCCTTAAATTTTTTTTTAAATGTACACATTGAATGGTGTAACAAACATAACACTTTAGTAATTTATCTCAGTTATTGTTTTTGTTTCTGTGGTTAATGTTTTTTATTCAGTGTGGGTTTGTGAAGTAAATAAACTGATTAAACAGTTATTATATAAATTAAATTAATCATTTTCAGATTAGTGAACTGAGTGATAAACTAAGAGCACTAGGTGAAATCATGGATGGCCATCGGCGATCTTTCGAGTATATTCAAGATTACGTTGGAATATATGGTCTAAAAATTTGGCAGGTATGAATGTATGTTTCTTGTTTTTGGATAAAACAAAAAGTAGAAAGTTGTACAATGGAAAGAACCAATAATTTGTGAATACTTTCTTGTAATCTAAGCAATAATGCACTTTAAATTAATACAAATAAATTCATACAATATATCTTAATTGAAAGTAATATTTCTTCTTCTATTTCAGGAATTCAGTTTGTAAATTTGTAGTGGTTATACATATAGTTTAATTTGCTGCAAAGAAAATCATGAAATTTTGGTTGCTGATTATCTAAAACAATTATTACATTTATGGTAAATTTTCATTATAATTAAGTAATGACTAAGTGATTAAGACACATCTTAAATGGATGTATGATCAAAACATAGAGATTTTACATTTTAATTCAGTTTTTAATTTGGCTTAGTCATATTTTTAAAAATAAAATGGATCTTTAATGTTAATATAAAATATGTTCGGTTGTTAGTGTTACCACTTTTAAATAATATGAAAACAAAACACGATTGTTTTACTTGAACTTATTTTTGAGATACGTTGATTTTAAGAAAACAATTTGAGACACTGAAAGTCCTTAAATAAACTGCGGAGTCCTTTTTTGAAAGATATTTTCCCCTTAAATATATTTTCTTGGTAACATGTAGAGTATTTTTATTGTTCACAATTTATTCCGACTTCATCAATAAACATTTGTTGGTGTAAGACTTTTTTGTTATGATGATTTGCATTTTGTGTTTTAAAGGAGAATGTTTTTTGTCGCAGGAAGAATTGTGCCGAGTGATAGGTTTCAATATAGACATGGAATGTAACAGTTTCCTCAGAGTAAAAGTTTTAGAATGGCAAAGTGTACATCAAAATAAAGCGATACCTGTTCCTATGTTCACACCCACAGATACTCAGTCAATTACATTTGTGGGAAGGTTGGCAAGAGAACTTATTCGTATCACTGATCCAAAGTAAGTCAACAATATTTATCTAAATTAATTTTATAGATAAGCTAAGAAATGTACCAAGCCTGTGCGGAAAGTAAGTTCCATTTGATTATAAAAACTATAACAAAATATTTTATTACGTACAACTTAAAGTTACTGTTCCAAGCTATTTCAGCATAGTAACAAACTGTCTAGATTATTGCACTTGTTATATTTGTAATCAAGATTTTACTATCCTCGAAGTAGAATTCCACCACCTGCAAGTTAAGCCATGACTGTAATCAAAGGCATTTTTCTTGTTAGGGAAAAGCCACTTGGATCAGGACTGTAAAAAGTGTAGTCAACTAACTCTCAATTTGGATCTGTGCATAAGGCCTTGTGTTTTATTAACTTTACCGAGATCATATAACTTTTGAAGGAAAGCTAATAAAAGTGATTCACTCCAGATAAATAATTCTGACTTATTTCCAGGACCACAGTGTATGTAGAAACTGCTACAGGATGGTATGATCAGAAAACACAAAATCTTCTTGCTGATATTAAGTTGTTTAATAAAATCCCCAAATCAGTTGGTATTTCGGGCATGACTGGACTTGATAGACTGATTTGTTTCATGATAGTTACAGAGTTACAGGTAAGTTGAATAGCGCTTCTTTTTAAACGTAAATAAATGTTTGAATAAAATAAATTTTTGACTTTGTTATCATTTAAAAGTAATTAGTTATGGTGCATTATGTTTGTTCTAATCACAAAGAAAGACTAAAATGTATTAACTAGATTTTCATTAAATTGCTTTATTTTATACATTTATAAAAAAGATAAAATATGTTTTGCTGTAATGCCTAGACCCAGAGTTCTTCTAGGTTAATTTCAGTAATATTGATATCGGTTTTAAACCACTTGTTTAGTAGACTCCAAAATAATTCTCAATTAACCAATTTTTGTCTTAAAACTCAAAAACTCTACAAACGTTCCTTAACTATTAGGTAAGCTAGTTGGTTTCCATTGTAGTTTTTATAAAAATTGGTTTTTAGACAATTATTTTTATTTACTAAATTATTTACTTATGTACCAAAGAAACGCATTCCAACAACACAATATTAATTTATCACAATCAGGCCTATAGAACCATAGAAAAAAATTGAAGAAGTTGAATTTTTATTTATTATAACAAATACCAAAGAATTAAAAACAAAATAGAATTTCAAGGATATCGATTAAAACATTTTTTAACATAATGTTTTTTTGTTCTACTTAGGCATATTTTTGGAGCATCCAGAAGAATTTGTGTCGATTGTACTGATGTTAAAAAATTCATTAGATTATTCCTAGAAAAGACCTAAGATGGTTCTGATCAAATTTGTTAATGAAATGCATTTTGGGTATTTTTTTAATCAAAAATACGTTGCTTAAATGTACTGGATTGGCAAAACATTCAGGGAATCTAACCTAGTTTCAAAAATAAATACTGGTGCCAATTTATGAGTAAACATTATCAGCCAATAAAAGAGTTACTTTTAAAACATGACCGGTTTTAACAGTTGATTTGTTAAAAAAATTATCATGTTTACTGATTCCAAACTACTGTCCATTGTCTTTGACATATTTCTGATAATATACTTTGCAGTACAGTAAATCTAACTCTCTCTTAAAATGTTATTTGTTGCAGACATTGTTGGGATCTCTCCAGAAAGGGGTACTCAAAGACAAGAATTGGTTGGAGCTTTTAGGCAATGTGGCTAAGGGGTTAACTCCCAACTACCAGAACATTGGTAAATTACAACTTTAGGAAATTTTTTGTGTCACAGCTAATATTAAAAAGTATATTGCCTGAGGTGGCTTAATAGACAATCTTCTAATTTCATCAACTAGAGTTGCTGGGTTCAATCATTGTGTAGGGCAAAATTTGATTGGTAAACACTCCCCTCTTGCTTCTGTCCTTGTCTTGAATTCATAATTATTATGGTAATACATTTTTAAGAAGAAAAAAAAAAAACAATTCCTGTGATTGGTCCCTAGTTTTTTTACATTCCCTAAGATGTAACCTGACCTCTTTCCTTTTCTTTTTTCCATGGGGATAGCCAGTTCATTCTTGGAACGAGTTTGGTCTGTGTGTTTCGTAATTGAGTTTAGTGTGTGTTTAATCGTTGGTTTGTTATGTTGTAATGGAAGATGAAAACTTCAGAAAGAAGTTGGTGGGAGGAAAGTCGTTTATTTTGTGAAATTTTGTCAAATGTGTATCGTTTTATGAAACAAGATATAAATGCAATGAAAGTTTCCAAATTTCCATCTTGCTCGTAAACATATTCTGATAATGCACATTGTGAAAGTTAAGGGTACACAACATTTATAACTCAATTTACTGTTAATTTAAATATTCTATAAGAAAATTAACGGAATAAAATATTACAAATAAAAACTCAAAACTATTTACTGTCTAAAGTTATCAATGTTAGTCTAGAATAACAATATTTAATGTCTTTAATGTTTAAAGGATTGGTAGAGCAACGGAAAAACTCAATCTCGGGTAATGGTTAGTGCCGTCTTTTTCCAAAAAGAAACAATATAAAATAACATAAAAAAAGTAAATCTGGTAAAGAATTGTTAACAAAAAAATTAGTATAACAAAATATAAATGCACTTAAGTTTATAATATAATACAAAATAATCGTTCACACACAAAATGTTATTAAATACACATAGAAGGAAATTGCCTATAGTATCAAAATTGTTCTGATTAGATTCAAAGTTTATATCTATTACGAGTTCAAATTCAAATGATAAATTATTTTAAATAAGGTTAGAAAATATCTAAAGATCTAAAGTTCAGATCTTCTAGTCTCTTGACTTGTATTGGATCTTTAATTTCAAATATTTATATTTATTCACTTATTATTCATTAAATATCTTCCTAATGATCCTTCAAAGACAATCGGTATTCTGTGCAAAAAATATTCTGCCACTTCAAATGTAATGTTCTCAGTTTAATGGTTTTTACAAGAATCCTCAAATTTTAGGTCTCATTTGTTGAAGAGAAAACTTCTTTTTCATCACTATTTCTTATTTCTTCTTTATATGATTATGAATGTATATGCATGTTTAAAAAAAAATGAAATGTAATGATATTTAATTATAATTCTTTAAATTTTTATGAAAATACAATAGTGAATACATAATGTAGTTGTACAGTTTGTATTATAAAAAGTTAACTGTACAAACTGATTAGAAATAAAAATTGAAAACTAGAGTGACTTTAAAAATGCCTGTAAAGGTGCAATATAGTATAATCTTAGAAAACTATTGTTTAAATTTTTACTTTGCTAAAATACTGATTTTTCTTTGATTTATTAGAAATGTGTTATATTTAATTTGAAGGAAACCCTGGAAAAGTATACACACAATGGACTTCGAAAGCGCAGAAAGTCTGGCCCGCAATTCTGGATGCTGTCCTGAAGATAGGCCAGTTGCAGCTCATCAGGAAGCATATCAGTTATGAACTTCACACAAGTTGTAAATTTGAATCCAAACATTACGCATCCGCTTTGGAAACAATGAACAAGTAAAGTATTACTATTTATAAAAAAAAGTAAAATGGCCTATGTCTTAAATATCCTACTCTTTAACTTATCAGTAATAAAGAAAACAGTCTACAAACGTAATTCTTAAGTTTAATCTGTATTCAGGCACAGAGGACTTATTCTGGAGATTGGCAGAAATTTCACATGGTTAAATTGAATTTTTATACGTTAATAAAACAGTATCTATTTAAAATGTATAAATGTAAATATACTTTGCATGAAGCATGTATGAAGAAGTGATCTCCTTTCAGTTAGTCTTTGAGGGCAATCTGATCATCTGCCACTGATGTACAATAGAGAAAACCGTTATCATCCAATCACTTATGAAGTTGATTTCCTTCTCTGCTCCTTTCATTTGTATAAAACTAAAGCTGACCAATATGGACAAATCCGTTAACTGAATATCTCATTGTACCCAATTTATATGTCCTGTATGAATTTTATGACAAGGTGTATTGTAGGACTAAAATGGTAGGTATTTTACAAAAAAACCCCATAAATCATTTTGAAAAAATAAATGGAGAAGTGCTGCTTGGACTCATGTACCAAGATATCTGTACTAGTAATTTTACCACTGTGGTATTAAAAACAATGCATCAACACTTCATAAACTCAATTTAAACATGCCTTTAATAAATTGGTGGTGGGGCTCAGTGAAATGAGGTGAGAACTTCCTAGCACAGAATCGCTGTACTTTGTCCGAATGGCAAACATTTTATATAATTTTTCATAAAAGTTCAAATTTGCTATAGTTCAGTTCGTTAGTTCAGTTTGTTCAGTTTGTTTTTAACCTCTAACACCATTGTTTAAAAAATCTTAACTGCAGTCCTTTTATTATAGAGGGTACAATGTAATAAATTGTTATAAAAGCCAAAGAGTCCTACGTCACAGTCTTGGCTGCGCCAGCTCGCAATGTACCATCTATGTTTCCAAAGAAGTTCAAACATAGATCTGTAAAACACACAGTTCTGGCAACACATAGGTGACTGCGCTCTAATTTGCTAACAAAACTTTTCTCACATAAAACTGAGTTGTGACATTATGCAAGTGTTGCTGTCTCACATGGTCACTATTATTTATTTCATTTCATAATTTTAAGAATGAATCTAAACTTTTAATTTCTAAATTAACTTTTAGGAACGATTTTACACAAGACAAGTACTTGCAGTTATAAATTGTAGTTCCCTAAATTAATAATCAAACATAATATTTGAAAATCTATGTTTAACATTCTGTCAAAAAATTATCCTTAAGTAATATATATAATTTTGAAATTCTATAACCTGAATTTCAACAGAAAACCACAAAAAATATAGTTTGGTAAAGTCTTGCAAGATCTTAAGATGTATTAATTAGTAATATACTAGCTGACCCGTGCGAAGCATTCGCATTCTAACTTACTTCAATCCCACTTAATTAAAGTACACACAACTGGTACTCTCCAGCTGGGTATTGTTATCATCAGTGTTGCCAACGCCAGGAAAATATCCCTACAACTTAATTGATCTTACATCACTGTTACTTTCGGATTCTTTATTTCTTTTTTTTCTTTTTTCATATAATTGTATTTTGTATATTTTTCTGGTGTAGCGGTTAAGGAAAGCTTTAAAATGATGTAATTCATGTAATTTGATGATATATTAAGGAAGTTATGACGTACCGACAAAAAAATGGCCTTGAGAAATAATATATGTGATAGGATAATTAATATAACAATAATAATAATATTAAATATTACCTGTTATTGGTCTGTCATGTGACTTATTTTGGTCGTTAAAATGTTACGACGCGTTTCAGGACCGCAATCCCATTGTCAAGTTACACTTACACATTATACATTAAAACACAGAACACATGTTTAAAAAACACAGAAACACACAACAATAACAACAGTTTTAAAACTTAATTGTGCCGGACAATTGTATGACTGTGTACGTCGTTGCATGGTCAACGAACACACTCTTTTAGAGACATTAATTTGTCTTTCTTTAGCTAAAGAACTATTTGTTTACATGACAAGACTTCAATTAGTTTTGTTAAATGAAACACAATGGCGGCTTTGCCGAGACACAAGAGATCCATGTCCATCCTCTTCCAAACGAAATTTTCTAATTACTTTTGACGAGATGTGAGATCCACATTCTATTTCTTCCATGCTTCCCCTTCTTTCTAGAAGCCAATATGGTGGATATTATTGCGTTTTCTCCTAAAGGAACAATCCACTTTCTTACATCACATACATGGCAAAATTTTCCTTGTTTGCTTCCCACGTCAAATGTGTTCATTAACTTACTGTTCTTTATTTTATAAACAATAACGTGGACTTCTTTTTATTACTTATTATTTGTTGTTTGTTTTTTTTGTTGTCAGAATTTTGAAAATGAATATTTAGATGATTATTATCTCTTCTGAAATCACATACATTACTAGGGGGAGAGAATGGGCTTTTGAGTTTTGAGCAACATTTTGTAAACATCATGAAAATTACATAACATTAAACTCTAAAAATACTTTTGATATCCTTATAAAGCATTTTGAAACAATAACTTGTATGATAACATAATCAAATATTTATTTTAGAGGCACCAAACTGCAGCTCTCCAAAATTCAAAATAAATGATTTTTGATTATTGGAACATACAAGGACAGCAAGCTTTATAAGTGTTTTGATTTTCATTGTTATCATTATCCATTCTGGAAAAGATTGATTGTGAAAGACAGACAGCTAAACAAGTGATCCTGTAAGGGATGAAAGTACGGAATCTTAAAATTATAACATTTGTGGATGGTGTTTTTATTTCTGTAATAACTTGATGCGTACTAAATAGTTTTATTTGATTGAATTTACAAACCCTAAATCACATTCTTCTTGTATTTAGCTTGTTTATTTTTAACTATTTAATATATGTTTTCATATATATTTACAATTATGTAAGTAGTTTATTAGTGCATTAGTATTTTGTTATCATATGATGTTAGCATTTTAAATTTCTATGAATGATATCTATTTTGTCAGGTATATATTTTTTAGCTATTTTCACTTTTTTAAATGTTAGTAAAATACCTTTATAATAATATAAGTTATGTTTTTAGAGCTCTTCTGAATGAGATACGAGAACATTACAAAGATCCTACCTCGAAGCCGATGCCTCGAGATGACAGCCCTTTGCTTCTAGAAGTGTCTACTTACTTGGATTGGGCTGGAATAAACAACCCCTATGCCAAGATCTATGTGACCACTAAGAACTTGCAATTCTTTGCTCTGTTTACTTTCTTATTTACCATCTCGCAACTGGCTAAACTCAGTTTTGTTAAGAATCTAGGTAAGATTTTGTTTATACATTATAGCTTATTGCCTCCGGGAACAGTTATTGAGTAATAAAACTCGGTTACATACCTTATTATTTCCGTCTACAGTCCTTTTGCAATCGATTTCGCAGCTCACGTCTCCATTATCAAGTCAAATATAAAAACACTTAAACAGAAATTGTCATAATTACACTTAACACAACACTTACTTCACAACACAAAACACTCATTTAATCATTTAAACATTTAATCATGTGACAATAAGTATAAAACATCGTTGGCCAACGGACACGACCCGACTGAACGTAAAGACGGAATTCGTTATCTACCCTACTCCCGTTTGACAAACTACAGAAGTATTTAGGCTTGTAGGTTTCCCGCGCTTGTATGAATTAATGCGCTCAATGGTGTCGAACAATATTTAAGTTTGTCGTTGAGAACATTATTCCAATCATTCTTAAATGCATTATATATTTGCAATTCTTCAACAGTGGTTTGGAAGCTCTCAATGTTGTGATTGGCTTGTACAAGATATTCAGCGAACTTTGATTTTTGTATTCCCATGGTAGATTTTGGGATAGGCTCAGAATATCTTCTTTTTTTTTTTTAATGAACCATGTATGAATGATTTTGGGATCTGTTCGATGTAAAATTTGGGAAAATCAGAGCATTTTATCTTATAGACACCGGTTAGGGGTGAATCTTGACTATTTTTGTTGCTTGGTTGCAAGAGATTTTCAAATTTGTTGGACCTTCTGTTAGCGACTATTATGTTCTGTTTTTTTCAGATCTCGTTTAATGGTACCCTATTATGTAAAACGTCACCGTACTTTACAGAATCAAATTTTTGTTTCTGTTCTGGGTCAATATTGCGTATCGTTTTTCTACTGTGTTTGTGTATGATTTTATCGACAATTTCACTACTGTAACCATTAGCTAACACAATGTGGTTGATTGTTAACAGTTGCTCATTATAGTTCCCTGGTTTAAGGGGTACTGTCAAAAGTCAGTGTACCAAACTGTGTTATTCTGCCATTTTATGGGCCATAGAGTGATACGAAGTGGCGTGGATGGAAGTGGTGGATAGCAGTCGGTTTACGAAATATTGAAAAATCGAGTTTATTGCCTTGTTTTTCTAATGACAAGTCTAAGAAATGGTTGCAAGATTTTGTTTGTGTAGGCTTGTAACATTACTCTTGTAAGCTCTTATTTATACTATTATAAGGACGTAGTAGTTGACACAAAACTATATGAACGGGAAAACAAATAGTTGTGACAGTTCATAAAACTTTGCATTTAAGACAGCCTTGTAGCTGAGGAGTTAGTATATCTGATTCCAAAAATGAAGGTGCCTGGTTTGAATCTGAGTGAAGACATAGATATTTGTGTTGTAGTATAGAGGATTTTCAGGCAGTGTTAACCGTTCTTATTTTTTCACCATAGAAAAAACTGTTCACTTATATAACAAATTAGAACCATTTTATGGCAGTTATGACACAAGGAAATCTTGTTAAATGCTCTTGATTTTGGAAAACTGTAATTAATCCAAACATTAGTATCAACACATATCTTTTTATGAACAAAATAGCTATGGTACAACAATTTTTTTTTATCATAGGTACAACAAATTTCCAGACCTATGATAAATTTTTCTCTATTATATAAAAACATTCCTGGCATTCTTTAAAAAACTCTAGCCCTACTGAGCTTACATCATGATCTAGGTCACCCTAGCCTGATCCAAGGGCTTCTGTCCCAGCACTAGGGTTGGCGAGTGATGCGAGCAGGTGTGGAGCTTTCTAGTATTTTTATAATCAAATTAATTTAATAGATATTGAAATAATGGTCATTATTTTATAAAAGATTTTAACTTTGTGATAATATTTTGAAATTCTTATAAGTAGTTTGTTGATGTATCTGTTGTCTTGTAGGTACATTGGTATGGAAGAAGACCGGAGAACCTCTAGATGGTGTTCCCTTTATCATTGGCTTACAAACATTGTTCCGTCAGTT